>RPOG01000339.1:266693-422257 GCA_008086565.1 Thalassoma bifasciatum
AAAAATTATATTTCACTTGTGGAAGCACCACTAGATAACACTTGTACAAATATTTTATATATCATTATTTATATTCAGCTCAGGAGCTTTTCTTATTTGCCAGGGCAGAGAAAGGTTATGCAGAAAAGGGGCAGAGGAGAAATGGGACGAGTCACAAAGGAAAACAAGGAGGACGAAATCTTCTTCTCAACTCTTAGGTGTCTCCTTCCTTTACCTTACCTTTTGCTGATCCGGTATGAAGCTGTTTCCAGCACTCCTGTGATAGGGTTGGAGATGGTGGCCCTGCGTAGCTGTGAAGCCAGGGACATGATTTACCCACACACAGCAACACACATACAAAGATGTGTGCACATCTGTGTGCTTGCATAACTAGCAGCATCACATCAACCAGCCTCACAGCTTTGACCCTGACCCCCTCAGTGCACTTAATGTCAAACTGGAGGAGTGTACCATGAAGTAAGTAGCAGGCAGTTTTCATACTAGATATCAGTATAAAGTTTACTGAGGCTATGTGATTGAATGTTTATATAAGTTTAAAAAGAAACTCAGCAGCGGGGCAGATTTTTTGCTGCTGTAACTTTGTTATATTTATCTCATCTCTCAGATAACAGATTAAGTCAAGCTTTGGATTTGTTTGAGCTAACTTACTTAGTGAAAGTCTGGTTTCATAGGCTCACTTCATGGTAAACCCCACCCAAACTGAGGAGACTTAGAAAAATAACCGTGAACTGTCAAGTTACCAGTGTTCCCTTATCATATTGTATCCCAAAAAGTCACTTACTCTGGGCTTTGCCAGCTGCTTAACCCTCTCAATTTCTTCGTCAGAGATGATATCAAGATAACGAACAATGTAGGGGCGGTCCCATTCATCTTGCTGTTTGACAGGTGCCAGAACGTACTTGGGGTTGCGGTTGTTGTTGTAGTATCGGCAGAAAAGACGACTCTGCCTGCGGGGAGTCTAAATTAGAGAGGACAAAGTGGTGTTATAAAAACTGACTTTGACTCTGTTTATTAAGTTTGATATGTTTTCCTCTCTCTCTTACCAGTCTGATGCCCTCGCCACGACACAGCATCTCATACTTCTTCCTCTCTGGGAGCAGTGTATTAGAGGTCTTCTTTTTGGGCTTCTTTGTTTTTTCAGGGGTTTCCCTTTTGCCACGTTCTTTCTCTTTTTCAGCTTTCTCCTCTGCAGCTTTTCTCTGCTTCTCCAGCTGGAACTCAAAGTATTTCACGTTGCCTTTGGCACGCTGGTGTTCTGGTTCTAAAGGCAGGAAACAAAAAGCCGACAGAGATAGTGGAAGTGATTACAAATATTTATGACAAGAGTAATGTCTGCAAAGAGAATCTACCGTCAAGTAGTAACTAAGTCAACAGCTTTTGATGTTTTCACTTGTGCCTGTTTCAATCAAGTTTTAAAAAGAGGCCAGATTGGTTGTGCAAGCAATGTGCAGCAATTTTTTTCTGCATTGTTCCCTTGTTGTCACTCAATACAGTACACCCAGTTATCTCGAAGACAAAAACTTGCCAAAATAGTACGAAACACAATGAAAAGTAGTTTTGTAGTGAGAAGGAACTCACCCAGTTCAAGCAGCCTTTTGGTGTACACCAGCGCCCGCTCTATCTCCCCCTGTTGGTAGATGGAGTAGCTGAGGTAGTCGAGCACCGTCACTTTGTCTGTCGTTGACTCTTCCCCCTCATCCAGCTGCTTCAGAGCCTGAGCCATCCATAGTTCAGTGTGATAGTAATCAACCTCTGAGTAGGCAATTTTTCCCAGTTCGTAACAGTCCTCCACAGTCATCTTGCTCTTGTGTTTCACTCCTGGTGGTGGGGGGATAGCGAGGAATTAACAATGAATGGCTCTTGTGTTATTAAGAAAACATGGAAACCCATCATCTACGATTAACTGATACTTTTTCAGCAGGTTAAACAGGTATGTGAGTTTTATGCCAAGTAGATAGGGTGTTGTTGTATCTAAATTTTAGGCGTACCTGGTAGGTCTCCTGTTGAAATGGTGTTGGCATCAAGCCTATAAGTGTCTTGTAACCGAAGAAGAGCTTTAGCAGCCCCGGTCTGGTCCTCATCTGTAGGGAAGTACTGCCTCTGGATTGTCAGGTTAGAAATAAATCCTGAAACAGAGATATAAAGAGTAACATGAGAATGCATAGAGAAAAAAATAACTGAGCAGTGTTGTCTTCTATGTCAATGTGTTCTATATCAATAACTTGAGAGGTGTATTTTTCTGTTGTATGTACAAGAAAAAGTTAACGTATGGAGCATATGGTGAATGTAACCCAAAAGCTATATGTGAGAATACTGAGCTTGTGCAGAGCAGTGATTCTAAAAAGTCTCCTTTGTTCGTACCATCGGTGGTGTCACTGAGTACAAGGCTCTCCAGGTCCCCCCACTCTGTGTTCAGCCTCTTCATTAGTTTGAAGGCATTGACAGGATGCCCCAGGAAGCCCTCTGGGTCCTGTGTAGCTGTGGCTGACAATGAGTCCAACTTATCAGCCCACCTGCAAAAAGATGTTAGCTTTTTTTTGAGAGCATGAGCAAATTACACATAGCCTAAATAGTTTGTATGAGTTCTAACATAACCTTTTAAGTGCCCTAATTTGAATGCAAAATCATGCAAATCCACTCAAACACTCACTTTTTGACCTGCTCCAGCTTGTTCTCCTCTGCTTTGATGTAGTCCTTCAGAGAGGTGACCAGGTCTTTTTCTGTGTATAACAGATCTGTCATCTGGCCTAAAAAGAGAGACAAAAGGATTACACAATGCAGTGATAAATCACCATGCTATATGATAAGTTCAGGATGCTACAAGTATAATGTGGTATTGGGGTTCTTTTTACCAATAGAGGTGAAGAAGTCATTGTGGGCAGAGAGTGACTGTAGGCTGCTCAGCAATAACAAACACCAACATGGTAGCTCCATCCTGAGGAGAAAGAGAAAAGAAAACCTGTGATATATTCTTCTTCAGACATTCAAAAACAACCTTACATCAGACTCCTGTCAAAACCACAACTTGATCTGAGAGACTGCCATACTTTAATGATTTGAAAAGTACAGATGTCTCCGTCACCTCCTGCGCAGATCACTTGAGCTCTCTCCCAGAAAACCACATCAAACATTCCAGACTCGACTAGCAATTCAGAGTACTACAGCTCTGCAGTCTTAAAACATTTATGTTTATCAAATTGTTCATTTTGAACCTGTTTTAAAAACCTGCTTTTTTCACATTGTGAAACAGAAAAGGAAGCACACACATATTGTGGACAGTTAAATAAAATGCAAGAAAGGTCAGTGGATTGTTAGGATTATTTGTGAAAAGCACCAGTGGCACTTTCCTGAAAGGTAATGGAGACTTGACCTACAAAACTCAGGCAAGTGTGTTAATTCTCTCAGAAGTGTGGCCTCACAGCCACCACACAAAGCCAAATATAATTCTGTGGTGGCTGCCGCTGTGTCCGGTCTGGCTTTGGAGTTGGCACGGTCATGGCTACACAGGGCCTGTGAGGGTTTTCATTTCAGACAGACAGACAAAAACTATAAAAGAATGCAAAATGGAGAATGGTGCATGCAGAAAGCAAGGTATGACAAAACTTCATATTTCCTGAGGGGTGTTACAACTGAACACCTGTTGGAACTGTTGCAAGACATATCATCATATCATAGCCACGGTGTCTTAAAACCAAAATGTCTCAGAAGACTCATATGAGAATTCATCCCAAGAAAGATCTGGACAAACACATCTTTTGCAAGATTTTTAATCTTAAGCCAGTTGCTTGTTGTCCCCTGAAATTAATGACTTGACAAACAAACGGGCCTGAAAATACATTTGCAGCACAACATCAGTGCTGGGCATCGCACTCAAATGGTACCAGGAGTGGGCAAGGAATAAAATGGTGGAAAAAGTAATGCCAACAGAATAACAATTGCTCAAACCATATGCAAAAAGTCTGAGGCTAAGTAATCATAATTGTATTCATTCTGTTTTAGGAGGATTTTTTCTCACGTGACACTGCAGAGCTCAGTAGATGTGTTTTATGGGTTACAAATTTGGTTAACATAATTGAATATGAGCCAAGTAGGGCTTCTCTTGACTTGTCAGAGGCAGTCCTATGTGCTCCTGAAATTTCAGGAAGGTTCAGACATGTCAGATAAGGTCACTTCTTGTAAATTTTCATACTACAATTCTCCACAAAGAGTTTCTTGATGAGAAATAATAACTTTTCAAGTTGTGACAAGTCAACAGCTTGACTAATAAGAAAAGATATGCAGCAAGTACTTTAAGCAGTGGCAACTGCAACGGGGACTTCTGAAAAGTTAAACTGCTGAATCAACCAGTGTCCTTGCTTCTTTCTTCTTGCCTGATACTCCATAACATTTATGTTTCAGGAAAATCTTGAACCAGATAAGTTTTAAAAAATGTGTTGCAAAAATATCCTTTAGCCTGTCACTGATGAAGACACAAGCAGGGGTGAAATTTGAACACCTTTCTAGTATGAACCAAAGCAGATTATGCCACAACAGAAGTAACCTTACAAACACATAAAGGCTTCCATCCACACAACACAGTGCACATACATGCACCGAGTGGCAAAGCAAAGGTCACACATGAAAGGTTCATCGATGCAGATCACTCATTCCTTTCACTGGTAGCAGACAGCAGGCTCAGACAGGTTCTGACCCTGCCTCCCAGGCAATCCTTCAAAGTAAAACAACAGCTTTATATGGTGATTCAATTTAGTGCTAGGCACCAGTGAGGAGGAGGAGAAACCTTTCAAAACCCTGTAAGATTTTAAGGAAATGTCTAATGCATTTAATTTAAATTAAAGTTCAGCTCAGGAAAAAAACTGCAAAGAGGGGTCATTACCATTATCCCTTGGATCTGAATTGCCATTTGGTCCTTGATACCATAAATACGCTTCTGCCACTTAGATTTCCTGAAAACAGTTCAGTACTGTGTGATTACTATAATGACGGGGAGACAGCTACTGAGCCTCCTCGTTAAAGTCATGTAGAATTGGAACGCATAGATTAGAGCTGTTAGTATGACAGTTATAATTCAGGTGTATGTCATTCCACGCATGAAAGCGAACAGTAGTGAGAGAGTGAGTGCATATACACATTAGTGAGACAGTTTTTCCTACCAGACACGTGGAAGGAACTTTGTGGATTATAGAAAACTATTTCAAAGTTTTTTCTCTGACCTATATACATTTTACTACTGTTTTAACAGCCACATTGGTTTTCAAAAAAAAAAGAGAGAGAAATGCATTATGTTTTTTTCTTCGGTTTACTTGTTACTTCTGCTTTCCTGCTCCAACTCGGCATAGCTGACATATTTACTCTCGGTTGTCCACAAAACGAGTGGTGAAAAGAAAAGAAAAGAAATTTGGGAGTACTATCTCTGGGAGTAAAAGCGTAACCCTCATCTCATCCAAAAATGACACTTCAAAACTGAGGAATGTCTGATGAAACTTGCTGAACAGACACATAACAAACCAAATGTATTGTAATACTAACTGGTATCATTACATTAACGTATATGGCATGTAGTGTCAAATACTCACAGAATAAACTGACAGTTAACTGCACAGATGATGTTCAACGTTCAAATTGCTCATCAATGGTGCAACTTCAGTGAAGCAAAAATGAAAAAAATACAGATAGCTTATTATGGTGCATTAAAAATATTTCTAAAATTGCCAAGATGGACAAGTGTTAGTCATGTTTGTCACCAATAATAATAATAATAATAATAATAAATTTATTTTACATAGCGCTTTTCAAAGTACTCAAAGACACTTTACAGATTAAAAGAAACTAAAATCCAACAAGCAAGAAAGCAAACAAAATTAAAATTAAAGCCGCAAGCGGCGATACACGGGCCCTCGCTCACGTGCGCTCCTCCGAGCTTGCGCTCGGAGAACAGCACGAGAGCGACTCCCCGCTCCTCGTCGCTTGCGGCTTTAATTTTAAAAAGCGTCGACCTGTGTGCATGTCTGAACATGCTGCAATCGTTCTCAGTCAGCCACATGGGAGCGAGGGCCGTTCTTTGCTGCATGTGGCTGTACTTTTAAATACATTTACTTCTGTGTCGAATTTTAACATTTTATTGCTTTTATAGTGAAGATTTTTGTGGCTGTGGAATGACCTTGATCCATGTGAAATAAAAAAAAATGGCTCCTTAAAGGTTGCAGACCCCTGCTCATGTGTTTAAGGGTTCAGCTGAAATAGAATAATGACAACATGCAGAGAGCTGCATGGCCACAGCACATTCCTCTGTCAGCTCTCATGTTTCTTCAAGAAGCCTCCCTATGCACTGAAAATAGGTCACACAGCAAAAATGGTCATTTGGCTCCATCTGGTGGTGAAACTCACACAGACTACCTAAAGATTCAGTTTGGCCACTAGATGGAGCTAAAACCCATTTTTGTGAGAGCAAAATGATCATTTTCACAGGGTGCAGAGTTTGATTGGCCTGGAAATTGGAAAAAATGAATTATTAAAAATCCATAAGACAAAGAGTTTAATCCTGTCAGTATGAGGGTGTGTCCAGGGATGGATTTTGACAGTTTGAATGAAATCTGAAAAAAGATCAGGCTAAAATTCAGGGGCTTCATGAGAGTCTGTGGTTCATGAAACCACTTCAGACTTTGACACTTCACAAGAGAAACATCATTCAAAACAGAAACTTGACCTCATTAACTGAGCTTGTTGAAGATGTTTTAGAAATTTCAAATAGAATATCAACATTAAATGGCTGCATGCTCACAGCACAGCCTCCTGCTGCTCTAAAAATGAGAGTCACAATGTCAGAACTGAAAGATATCACACGGCAAAAATGGTAATTTGACTCTATCTAGTGGCCAAACTCACTCAGACCACCTAAAAGAAAACTCTGGCCACTAGATGGAGCCAAATGACCATTAATGCTGGAGTGAAATGATTATTTTTGCAGGGTGAAGAGTTTTATCAGCCTAAAACTTGGAAAAATGAATTATTTAAAATCTTTAAGACATACAGTTTTATCCTCTAAGTTTGAGGGTGTGTCCAGGGATGGATCATGACAGTTTAAATGAAATTTGGAGGAGATTAGGCTAAAAATCAGGGAGTTATCAGGAGTCCTTTATCCTCTCAGTATGAGGGTGTGTCCAGGGATGGATCATGACAGTTTAAATGAAATTTGGAGGAGATTAGGCTAAAAATCAGGGAGTTATCAGGAGTCCTTTATTCTCTCAGTATGAGGGTGTGTCCAAGGATGGATCATGACAATTTGAATGAAATCTGAAAAAGATTAGGCTAAAATTCAGGGGCTTCATGACAGTCTGTGGTTCATGAAACCACTTCAGACTTTGACACTTCACAAGAGAAACATCATTCAAAACAGAAACTTGACCTAATTAACAGAGCTTGTTGAAGATTTTTTAGAAATTTCAAATAGAATATCAACATCAAATGGCTGCATGCTCACAGCACAGCCTCCTGCTGCTCTAAAAATGAGAGTCACAATGTCAGAACTGAAAGAAATCACACAGCAAAAATGGTCATTTGACTCCATCTAGTGGCCAAACTCACACAGACCACCTAAAAGTCAAGTCTGGCCACTAGATGGAGCCAAATGACCATTAATGCTGGAGTGAAATGATGATTTTTGCAGGGTGCAGAGTTTTGTCAGCTGAAAACTTGGAAAAAATGCATTATTAAAAATCTTTAAGACATAGAGTTTTATCCTCTCAGTTTGAGGGTGTATCCAGGGATGGATCATGACAGTTTAAATGAAATTTGAAGGAGATTAGGCTAAAAATCAGGGAGTTATCAGGAGTCCTTGATTCATGAAGTCACTTCAGACTTTGACACTAAACTGGAGACTCATCATTCAAAAAAGGAACTTGACCTTATATATGCTGCTTGTTTAAGATGTTTTTGATGTTTCTGTGCAATTGTTTTCAAAAAAAGATCAAAGGGGGAGGAGCTATGTGTCACAGCATAAAACACTTGATTTCCTGTTGCCAATAGGGGGCGCCTTACTTTGCGTGAATAAAAGCCATATGGCTGGACTCAGGCTGTGACAGTGAACATTTTTGTGTGATTTGGTCAGGATCTGACTTTGTACGAGAAAGATATTAAGGGTTTTGTGTTTGTGAGAAAATGGTCAATTTTGGGTCGACTTTGACACAANCATCATTCAAAATAGGAACTTGACCTTATATATGGTGCTTGTTGAAGATGTTTTTGATGTTTCTGTGCAATTGTTTTAAAAAAAAGATTAAAGGGGGAGGAGCTATGGGTCACAGCATAAAACACTTGATTTCCTGTTGCCAATAGGGGGCGCCTTACTTCACGTGAATAAAAGCCATATGGCTGCACTCAGGCTGGGACAGTGAACATGTGCGAGAGGTTTGGTCAGGATCTGACTTTGTACGAGAAAGTTATTAAGGTTTTTGTGGTCCTGAAAAATGGTCAACTTTTGGCGCCCCTAGTGGCCACGCCCATCAATATTATAACAATCTTTGAACAACTTTTGATCATCAGTGAGTCTAGTATGCACCTGTCCAATTTGGAGATAATCGGAAAAAAACTGTAGGACAAGTTCGAAAAAGTTCGCACCGTGCTAGCGCAAAAATTCCAACTTTGACGTAAAATTTCAGAACTTTAAATTATTGTTTTGCCTTAACATTTTACATTTTTATGAAGGTCTTGGAGTGATAAACGTGCCCAAAAAATTTCATACAAATCGGAGCATGTAAATTTTTCTTTTTTTTTGGCGCCCTCTGGTGGCCACGCCCCTGAAGATTATAACAATCTTTTAATAACTTTTTATCATCACTGTGTGTAGTATACACATGAGAAATTTGAAGCTGATCCGACAAAAACCCTAGGACAAGTTCGTTCAAAT
Source organism: Thalassoma bifasciatum (assembly GCA_008086565.1). Taxonomy (NCBI): domain Eukaryota; kingdom Metazoa; phylum Chordata; class Actinopteri; order Labriformes; family Labridae; genus Thalassoma; species Thalassoma bifasciatum. The sequence continues at coordinate 275,599 of RPOG01000339.1, forward strand.
ACGTACCCTAAAAATCGTCAAATTCAGATTTTGGGGACAAATTTCCGAACTTGCTGTGCAAAATTCAGAGTTTGCCCAAGAGAATTTTTTGAAGGTCGAGGCATGATTGAGGTAGCCAAAAAATTTCAGACTTGTACGTGAAAGTAGGCGGCGGGGCTATCGTTTTAAGCTAATGCTAAATGCTAGCAACATGTTAGCATTTTTTGAGTGGCAAAATAATAAATTTTTCGCAGTGGTCAGGGGGGGTAGGACATAGTGTGGTGCTCTTTTTTTCAAGGAAAAGGGGCGAAAATTGGGGTTAAAGCGGCGGAAAAAATGTATAATCCTTAAGGTTCCAAGAGGGCCTTCGCCCGCCTGCGGTCGCTCGGGCCCTAACAAGCAAAGACATTAAAATCCACCAAGTAAAACAAACAAGTAAAACAAAACAGACAAGCAAAAGCAGGTGATAAAATGTGACAAGACAAAGATGTGATCAACAGTTAAAAGCAATTCTGAAAAGATGAGTTTTGAGCTGGGATTTGAATGTGGTAAGGTCAGTGCAGTTGCGGATGTGTTTGGGTAATGAGTTCCAGAGTGAGGGGGCAGCGATTGAGAAGGCCCTGTCACCCCAGGTTCGGTGCTTGGTCCTATGGGGCGGAGAGAGAAGGTTGTCATGACCAGAGCGTAGGCTACGGGGTGGGTTATGGGGGTGAAGCAGGTCAGTGAGGTAGGTAATGTGTCCACATTTCACACTGGGCTTTGAAATTTTATGTACAAATGTTCAGAAAATGAAATCATATTGTCACTTTCTCTGCTCACAAATGTCTTTTTGTGTCTTAATGAATGACAAACTATGTGTTGTGATTTTATTCATGGTTTTGGTATGTTTTCGTGTATTTATATAGACATATGGGTCTGGAATTCAGTGTAAAGCATAGTATTTTAGTGTAGTCGACTATGTTCATCCTTGGAATCAGAGGATAATCAATAAATATTGGTTATTTAATTTGTATGCCTCGTGCACTCAAAAGTTTCTAACCAATTCAAGGCGGAACCTCTGAAGTGTTGAATTAATTCTAGAAACTTCTTCGCCTTCATTGACTATCCTGTGCCTGTATTGCTGACTGAAGCTGGGGAGTCATATAACAGGATGTGGATGGAAGAGGACTGCCACGTCTTCGCCCCTCCCCACCGGGAATCACTGTGAAGACTGCGCACACTGCCCCGTGGAGTCTGAACTGATTTTACCTGCAGTAACCTGTCAGTAACCCCCATTAACTGTCTAAAGAAGGCGAGGAGTTGACTTCTGTAACAGAGATCGAGCTGCTGTTTTACTGTTTGATAAATAAAGTTATCCAAAGAGAACAGTGAGCCAACTCAAAATATAAGTCTAGCCATATCCGCCTTTACCCTTATAGAGCACAAAAACTTTCTCTCTCATCATTTATGGTTATCACTGCAGATGCTGAGTCTCTGGGGCTCGTGCTGAATTAAATCTGCGTATATTTTGTTGTTTAGAGAGGCAGCAGCATCCCACGCTGCATTGCACTGAAATTCCATTACAAACTCCAGTTTTCAAGCAAAATTCAGGCTTAATTATATCTCCTCACGCTACACAACGTTATCTGAGTTAAACTTGCATTGTTTGCTCTCCATTTGCCACTTTTAAATTGTTTTATCCGTCCAAACTATCTAAAATCAAAGTTTCATCCGGGTTAGCTGGTGTTAGCCAAGCTAGCCCCAGCTGTAGTGAAATCAGGAATGATGGGAGAATTAACAGAGAAGTTTGCGACTACAAACACCACACACAGTGAAGCTACACCTCATATCTACAGGTTGTTGCAAGAAATTAAAGGAAACGAGAGTGGTGTTTTATATTTTCCATCTATATTTAAAGTAAATTCTTACCTAAACGAGAGCATCCTGGAGCAGATATGTGTCCCCGGTGGTTGGGTCTTCTGTAGCCGGAGAATCGGTGCAGTCCACGGGTAGAAGATGAAGAGTGATTCTCTCTATCTCTCTCTTTCAGTGATGTTTAGGCACAGTGCTCATGGCCATCTGGTGGAAAGTGCTGGATTGTTGGAGGTCTCTCTGAATGCTACGTGCAGATTCTCACATGCATTCAGCCTCCTGTAAAACTTCAGGGGGCTGTCGTTCCGAAATTGCAATGGGAGGTGTCTAAAACTGTCTATTTGTCTTGACCCGTGGTGAGTCAGAGGAGAACTTCTAAGCAATGGGGGTGAATCTGCGATTTAGATAATTTAACTTTTGCCACGCAGTATAATTGTGCAACACTAGATGCAACTCAGTGCTACAGTTCTGCATCATTTCTCACTTTTCCCCCTGGATGTGCAGTCTAAGTATGCCATAGGACTACTGGTCTAGTTCACACTATTTTGAATCTTATTACGCATCTTTATACCAGTTGGCTAATGGTCTACCTTCTTTCATTTCACCTACAGACTTCCTTTCCTATTTCCCCCACATTCCAGAAAAATACTCCTCCCAGCTAAAATCCATGACTGGAGGAAGGGAATTCTCTCCTGTATGCTACTGAGTTCAACAGGGTGGAGCTAAAGAGTGTGAATGTGAGTGTGAGTGTGAGGGAGGAGCCAGCAAAGTGGGAAGTTATGCAGTGGGATGTTAAACATCTTTCTGCAAGATACAATAAATTCAAACAAGCTCAATCTTTATGGCATGCCTAATACAAACACTTTTACACACTGTGTCCTGCACACTCAGTAGGGAGCACCAGTTACTCATTCAGTGTCTAACACCACTCAAAATAGATACTGTAAAACAGCTGGTAGCATATCAAATCATCACCTTATCACAGTAAATAAAAACAAGAAACCTTTTTAATGCAAAATATTATTCATGCACTACATCAGTGTTTATGTTACAACAAACAAATGTTGTATCAATGATTACTGTACATTATGGTTTCACTGTTGGAGGCATAACATAAGACATACTGTGTGGAGGCTCGAATTTAAAGGGACTGTGAGGACTTTCTAAGCAATCTTGAAAAACTCTCATATCTAGATATATACCTAATCATAATCCCCCAATTTAAAATGAGATTATCCGAGCCAAAATAGGTTATTTCTAAATGCAAATTCCTAGCTTCCCAATTGGGTCGGACTGGACCGTACTGTTTTATGGCATGTCAAAGTCTCTATGGGAACGCCACATTGGCTGAGGAAAATACAAAATTTACTTGTGGTCACGCTTCAAACAACAGTGCTGCGTAACTGTACATCACCTACATTACCTCGTTGCAGTGTATCTATTCAAAAAAAGTCTTGACCAAAGAAAAGTAATTTATAAAGGAAGATCCGATCTCCATTCATCTTTCAAAATAAATAGGCCTATACAAGTCATGTCAAAGCTTGATTCACATTTGTTATGCCCACAGTAAAAAAATAGATTATTTACATTTTTCTCTAACTGTAGGAAAGGTTGAGTCATCTACGTATTTCATCCAATGAGGTGAGTCTGCTCCCAAAAAGCATTTCCTCATAAGACAGCAGCTGCTGCAGGAAGTTTATGTTGGGAGCTGTGCATGCTCTTCTCTCCTTCAACCAGCGCAGAGCATGAAGCAGTGACCAGCATCGATGCTCCATGAGGAAAGCCAGAGTTAGTGCCGAGCTGCGACTCTTACCCATACTACAGTGCACCAAAACACGACCAGAGGGCTCAGCCCTAAGTGCTTTGTTAATGAAATTAGACGCCAGTGGTAGTGCCTTCACCAGGTCCTGCTGTGCATCATCGCTCAGCCGTAGCCTCAGGTAGCACAATATGTTGGGGAAAGCATCTGGGCTGTTAGCAGTGGCGTTAACCACATGTGTGATGTGCAGATTCTTGATGATGCGGTAATCAGAGGCTTGGGATGCAGAGCCCTGGTAGAGGGCCCCTTCCAAGATTTCTGAGGGGTAGATGGTGAGAGTGTAGCGTTCAGGTTCCAGCAGGACCATGTGTGGTGTGCAGAGGAAAGGATACAGGGCAGAGAAGGCTGAGAATCCCCCCAGCAGGATGATAGGGTCCATTCCTAAATCACTGAGCTGGAAGAAACAGCGTTGGAGGTCAGGAGAGTCTGCCTTGGCTTTTACACTTCCAACTATAAAATGAAACAGAAATAAGCAAACAACTCAGTGTAATCACACACAGTTAGTATGCTTCCATGTTGATGTAAAGCACAATAAACGACTAACTGTATAGATAGATGGACAACGCATATACAACTTCTCTTGTTCACAGTTTAAGTCAAAATATCCTGTGACAGGCTCTGGTAGCCAAAGTGCTCAGATCTCAAGCCTTATGGTAGCACAAAAACATCATTCAAGTGTGTTTTACATTTAAGCTCTAAATCTTTTTTCCTCACTTTTGGGGAAATTGTCACATCGTCCATCTTTTATACAGTCTGCAGATTAATCTTAGAGTGCTGACCTGGGCTACATCCTTCTTCTGCATACAGGAGTATTATAGAATATTTCTGCAGCTCTATACAGCTGATAAGACAGCCCAGCTCAGGATGGATCACCGTCACAGCAGCCTTTGCTGTCACCACATGGCTGTCCTTGTACCTGACACACATCCATTATAAATTACAGACAAACTCAGATTTATGTATCAAAAACCATCCCAAACAGAAAAATTGTTGGCTATCAGAAGAAGATCATCATTTAAAATAGCAAACTTTTTAATAAATGGTGATGTATTTCATTATGCAGATGTGGCCTCAAAGTGTCAAATATTCACATCTAGCATCAGCTTGTAAAGAGCTCTGTTACGACCCACCTTTCTGTGCTGCGACAGTCCAGGATGAGCATATAGAAGGGATCATATAAGGAGGGTTGACCGTCCTCTGCATTAAGCAGGTTGTACACTTGCAGCGGAGCGATATATCCTCGTTCTATGCAAGCTAATTCTGGAAGAGCAGGCACCAGCAACTCTTCTGTTTCACATACTGATTGCAGCCCAAGAAATAAAAAGAACACAGTTTTTAGAAATTGTGTTTGCAGTAATTCTTGAACTCAGGAGGAGCAGTTAAAATACAGCCTTTACCCTTGTTCTTGATAGGTACGATGGAGGAATGGTCACTATTTATACTGTTGACCTCTCTGTCACAGATGCTGCTCACTGTTTGGGATGTGTTGACAGGTTCTCCGGGTGCCGTGTTACAGCTGTTATTCACTCTGGCATGTCCCCACAAACACATCAGTACAGAGAGGTGAAATGTCAAGACAGATATAAACTAACATTTTAAAAGGCTAAGGACACAGATTAATGAGTATTTAGGTTGAACCACCTTTCAGAAAAGAAGTAGAACTTTTTACCTGGACAGTACAACACCCATCTCGTTTACATCATTTAGCAGGTGCATCAGAATCCCCCACCAGCACTTCATCAGAAGAACATGCTTCACAAGGAAAAGTCCATAATAAAAATTAAAAAAGGGAAAATTTTTTAATCAGGAAATAGCAAATTAGGATTTAGAACAAACGATAAAAACAAAAACTATGGTAAAGCTGTAACCCTGCTTTAACCTGCTCTTATTCAGCTGGTGGTCTTGGAAACACAGTAGCACATAAGAGCTCTAGAGGGCTACATGGTAGCTGGCTCTGACAGCTGACAGAGGAGAGACCTACTTCACCCAAATTAACTCCCATTCTTACAGTTTATTTGGCAATGTGGTCATGAAAAGCTTTCTGGACAAAAACAAGAACACCAGTATTAAGAAAGCAGAAAGGAAAAGGCTGATGTATGAATTGTTTCCTAGTTATAGAACTGGTTTCACCACTTCTGCTATGCAGGATGTTCACTCCAGACCGTGGTTTAAATGCATGTACAGTTGTTTTTTAGGTTTAAACCTTTTTTAAACTTAGAGCAGCTGATGTGGTCAATTTTATTACTTTTGGGGTTAATCTATTTTGAACATTTTCCCCAAAATTTCTCCAGGGTTTTCAGGTTGACCAACCTTTTATAGTGAAAACTTTAAAATGGTGTGCAACAGAAACATTAAACATATCCTTATTTACATTCATAGAAATGTTTTCTTTGGTTGAATGTGCCTCAGTTAATGTCTGTTTTTCACAACAAGCTAGTGGGTGGAAGAGCAGAGGCAAGTGGCCTGAAGCTCATCACTGGACAAAGGGGATGGGGTCTCAAAAGCACTTCTTTTTTGGCCAGGCAGTGTATTTTTTAATGTCGGGGCAAAAAATAGATTATTTTTAATGTCCAGATTGTGTTGAGACTTCATCACAAAAAGAGCTGAAATTAGCCCAATCAATGTGTCTAAATTCATTAAATTAGTTTGATTTATTTTTTCTATCCCAAGATGCCAGAGGATTGTGCATGCAACCAAATACAGCCAGCTCCAACACGATGCCTGTGGGAGTGTGGACATCAGGACTGGGCCCCTTTCTCTGTCAGTGTGAGAAATTTATTTACTTTAACAGACCCTCCCTCATGCTGCCATGAGGTTGTTGGACTCCATGATGCTTTCAAAACCAGTATGAAGCTACAAAGATTCAGAACAAGGTGTAAATGGAAACATAACAGACAAACTTATTACTTCACGCTGAGCACAATTCACTGGTACAACTTATAATCAAGTAGTATGAGCCTGTGCAAGTTGATCAAATTTCTCTTTCAAGGCTGCTGTCTCCCCCTATCTTCCATAGTGTGCAATAAATGTGTCATCAAACATCTCTCCTAATGGACAGTGCAGGTGTTATTTGCTCTGACTGAGTTTAAACAGCTGTCATACTGGGTGGCTTTGATTATGGCACAATAAACTCACCGTGTGGGACTAAAGTCCACTTGCACACGAGAAGGCAGTTCATGAAGTGAGCTCCTATTGCAGAGGTCGACAGCTTGTCCTGCTCATGTTTTGAGACGTTGAGCCTGGAAAATGTTGACTTCTCTGGAATTAGATTATAAATTTGTACCATGAGAGAACGGAGTCGGGAGTTGGTACATGACTTTATCAGGACTTTCAGATGGTGAGTAAGAAAAACTTTTCAACAAACTTTCCCAGTTTACTCACTCCTTTTGGTCTAAATGGAGAGAGTACTTTTTGACAGATTTTACAAGGACGTGAACGTAACGTCAATGCGTTTCATTTCGCTTATTCAGCTATATGCTACTCGAAGCTTTACTTCAGACAGACACAAACAGAGTTGTAAATCACGTAAGGGGTAAATAATGTGTGCCAAGTGTGTCGATGAATTAATGGTACACGACGGTGGCAAGTTGCTTTTATGAGGAAGTGCAACTAAATATTTGATGCCATGGCTTATTAGCTCTGTTTGTTTATCTTTCCATTACCAATCTGTTTGTAAAACATAGGGGAGACCGGGGTTTGTTATCGCACCTTCCCCCCTGAGTGAATCATTCATAGTAAATACTTTTCACTTGTCCCATGAATTGCAAAAGTATCCCGTTTTATTATAATTTATCAAACAGAATGATGAAAAAATAATAACAAAAAATAATTATAAAAACATTTTAAAGAAAATCTGTCACATAATTGATCAACCTCATCACATTTTTAATTGTCCAGGTTATTTTCAAAATCAACAAAATCTCTAGTGTGCCCCTCACTGCCTCTGCTTTTGTCTGTTTGTTTGATAACCACTTTCCTGTTTTAGCATAAAATGGCGGTAACTAGTGTTATAATATATTAAGCGGTGCAAAAATATTTTTTCAAAGATATTGGCATTTATTCGAAGAAAAGGTGTGTGAGAGAAAGAGAAAATATGTGGGTTTTATTGAAATCATTTAGGGCCATAAACTATCCAGGTTCTAATGGAGAAAGCAGAACTCACAACTTCTTGACAATTGACAAAGATTCTGTACAAGCTATTACATGCCTTAAGCTTGGTACTTGAAACCAAGCTATGAATCTCCTCTTTCCATTTTGTGAAAAACATGAAATAATAAATCCCTTATTATGATAAAATATTCATTATGAACATAATGACACAATATCCTATTGTTTTGGTAGTGACAATGGACCGTCGCCCTTACACAGAGTGCCCTAACCTGATGGGAAGTTAAATCAATATGAAGCAGAGGAAGAAGAGTGATTCTACAAAGCAGATAATACCTAGTCGATATTGAGACAAATCTTCCTTTAAGGACCCACACAACAAAAGCTTCAGAAGGGAACAATGGGTCTTAGTGTACTTTAACAATCTAAATTTGAATTTAGTTGAATGTATGAGCTCACTAGGTAAGTCAGTAAATCATTTCAAAGTCATACGTTTTCACTCTTTGTGTTAAAACTCAAATCTGTGAAACTGTGGCTGCTTGAGGCCTGGATTGTGTGGTCTTTTGAAAATTCAATTTTCTCTCAAATCTTGAAGACAGATAAATCTCCTGTTTAAAATGAATGGGGAAAAAACTGTCGGTACTGAGGCTGTGGTAATTCTACTCAGTGATCTAATAACCCTTTTCTTCTGTTTCCCTTCCCTCTCAGACAACAGATCTCTGCCTCCCTGGCTGCAACATTTGCACAGGATGACAGCATGTTGTTTGTGTAAAAGGTAAACCACCTTACTTTGAATAATTGTCATATTCTGCACCAGACAGATGAGAAAAATTGTTTTGACATATGCAAAATTTATTTGCATGTACAGTAAAATGCTGTCGGATTCTTCGGCAGGTGTATAAACCTCTTCTCTATGAGAGTGTTACTTGTCTGATAAACAAAGCAACCTTTTCACTTAGTGGGCTTTGAAACACATTTGGCTTGGAGAAAATGTTGCCTTTGGTTTCTTCACAATTTGATTTTCTTAAAAATGTAATTTGAACCAAACTATTACCACCATCAAACAGAAAGAAAGACCATCACACAGACTCATAATGTTTTAACTGCATGACTCATGTCTATTTCTATGCTTAGTTCAGGGATGTGGAGAAAAGGATGGTGCCACTCAGCGACAAAGAGTCTTTCATCTAATCATGCACTGAAGTCACTGCTCCCCGCCCTCTGCCTGCTGGTTGTGGTTACATATGGATTAGCTGACAAGCTCAGAAACTTTGTGGCTGGGATCTTTGTCCCCCAGTATCACTACCCTTATGCGGTAGCTCTCTGCTTTTCACAGGTTAGTGCTCTAGTGACTCGCTATGATGATGATTTATACTTAAATGTGTATTAATCAGAATTAATCAGTCATCTGTCTGCAAAACTTGTTGTGTAAAGTATGCATAAGGGCAAAGCATAACCACATCCATTACTTCAAAGAAAAACTGTTCTTGCTTTTTTTGTTAATCATTAGTGCATTTAACTCTGCACCAATACAATGAAGGGTTGCTGCTGGTTACTGTACCTCTCAGTTTGTTGTGTATGTGTGTATGCTAGCTTGAAGGGTAGATAATGTGGTACTAGCACGGGAAGAAGTGACTCAGTGTTGTTGAATACCAACCCCATGATAGATGTTTAACTAAAGGGTCGACTTAGCCGTGGTCTTGTCCAAAGGTTGGAACCAGCTAAGACTGAGCTTCGTGATTATTGAACATAACAGTGTCATGTATCAGTGTTTATCTATGTTTGATTACATCTCATCTTTATCTTTATCACATCCATTCAATACTGACAATTTTGTATACCTGATTACTGAGGAAAGAGGGATTTTATTGGGCATGGTAGAAGACACCTGTTCCACACATTTCTTAGTCCAGCATAAATTAAACTCATTGGTATCAGTTTTTATAGTTTCCACACAATCTGTAACTCCTCTTTCTCTCTTTTGTCCAGGTTCTGGTCTCTCTTGTTTTCCTACATCTCCTCCACCTTGTGAATCTAGTACCTCTGAAGTGTTACTCCAGGTATCTAGGTGAAAAGCTTCTGGTGCCCTCCATCTGCAGCAGCATCTATGCTGTGTTGGCTACGTGGGCCAAAACTAGAAGCACATACAATGGCCTCTTCTCCATCACTCTGCCTCTACTGCCCATAGTAACTGTTGGCTTTAGTTTCTGCCTGAAGCTGGTTCCTCCCTCACATCTCCATTTCATTTTTTTGAGTTCCCTTTTGTGTGGAACATCATTTGTGATAACAGGTAAAAAAAAAAAAAAGAAAAGAAAAAGAGGATGCCACCTGAAGGCATGTGTACTTTATCTTCACCCTGAATTAATCATTAACACAAACTTCCTTTATCTCTCTTTGCAGCCTTGCAGGGTGTGGCAAGTGTAATGCCATTGGAGTTCATGTATGCACCTCTTGCTTTACTCCTCCAGAGTCTCTCTCTTACCTGGTTGGCTAAAGTGTCAGAATCAGAGCGCCGCCTCCCTCCTGATTCCCAAGCATCCGTTTTCGACATCTACTACACGCAGCTGGTGAACCAGAGCTGGGTGCTGGGCTTCCTGTGGCTGCTGCACCCTCTGTCGGGGACCGTACACAACTCATGCTCGTCGACCGCATCAAACGAGAAAGTACCCATAGATGAACGACAAGAGGACGACCCTTACCACGACTTGAAAGAACACCCACATAGCCGAGACACACACAGTGGCGAGCGACGACGAGACGATGTGAGTCGATCCGTCCACCACGTCGGTATGTACGCCGAAAACATCATAACCTTTGGAGGATATGGGAAAATCTTGGTGTCTTATTCATAATATTCATGCAACTTTCCCACTTTGGTTCATTTAGTTATGTGAAAAACTTGTAGTTCACACAACCTGTGCTACTGGACGCCTTTGATTTTGTAATCTTGCCAACAGAGATTGAAAGTCAGTCAGAGGGGAGGCATAGTGATATCTGTACTAAACTCTGTCAACATAATACTGGATATAAGAGAAGCGAATGAGTCCAGAAGTCAGTTTTCACAAGTTTGTGCAAGTTTTTACCAGATCTTTTATTTGGTAAAACATATTTATTGGCATTCAAACCAAAAAAAAAAACCTGTTAAACAGGTTGCTCTGGACTATGGATTCTTTTTTATTGACCTGTTTTATTACTTCCACTGAACTTTGACAGATTTTCCTGACAACAGATTATTTATACACAGCCATTTTTACTTATAGGTAACTTAGGGATCTGTGGTCTTCTCCTACCCATGATGAAGTGTGGGCCATCTGCTCTGGATACAAACTGCTGAGCGTTTTTCCTCATTTAATGGCTTCAAAGTATTTGAGCTCAGATATTTGACTGAATGAATCTTGAACCACAGGTTGAAGAGGTTGCCCTTGAATGAGTCTGACTATCAAAGTTAGATGAAAAGGGTTTCAACTCATTAAAGTGCTGATGCAGTTTTAGTCATTTTCCAATGTTAAATTATGCTTTTAAGTTAAAGTTTTATTTTTCCACCTGTCAAAAGACTACAAGCGCATAGCAAGAATACATGTTTTAAAAAAAAAAAACAGACAAAGCAGTTTATTGCAAAAATATTTAATCTTCTATCAAACAACTAAGTTAAGTGCAGTCACATCATCAACAACAAAAAAACATGTAAAGCATGTAGTAAAACTCCTTGCTCATAGCTTGCAATTGTATTTGTTGTGGGTTTTGCAGTGTTGCCCAAGTTTATCCTGATATTAAGGCTTCAACATTGTTTCTTCAGGGTTATTTTAAACTGTCAGAAACTTGGTTTGCAGGGTTACAGACAACATACATGAAACTAATCAGTATTAAAACGGTCGAGAAAGGTTGACATTTTTACACTGCCATCAACTCTGAAAATATTACTGTAAATTTGTGTAGAATTCATAAATAATTTTATTATTGCTTTTGTAAAAATACATGTTAAATTTATTTTTGATCAACTTTATCTTAAACATGTGTATGAGCGTTCTCTTGTGGTTTTGTAAATGTTCAATATCAACTATAAGCTTCAAAACAATTCTGTAAACAAATTCTCTTAAATATGCGCTCTCTGGTTTCATGATGCAGAATAAGAGCTTTTGTTCTTCCTTAAAATACTAACTAACAGTACAAATGATGTTTTTGTCAGAAAAAAACTGATTGTACACAAGACTCTTCTTGTTCAAAATAAAAGTTGTCAGCAAATGTCACAAATTCCTTGTAACTACTTCTTAGTGTACCATCTGTTCTCATGAGGGATCTGAGTTTGGTGGTAGGTGTAGTCCTAGAGTCTGCAGCAGATTAGATGCTGGTCCAGCCAGTCCGGCCTGGCAGCTGAGGGACTCCAGCAGGTTTGTGACCAGGTTGAGGTCGACATCAAGAGGCTGAATCTCCTCTTCTGCGTCTTCTGAGCCGTCTTGCATTGGCAAATGGTCTTTAGTGGAAGAATGTTGGGAGTCATTGTCGAGCCCTGGTTGGCTGTAATTCTGCAGAGATGATAAACAGTTAGAAAAAAGGGAAAGAATGAGAAGAAATTCATGATTTAGAGACAGGGGGGGCTGTGAATGAGAAGACAGAGACAACTTACTGTCTGGCTGAAGCTCTGTCCAATATTTGTGTTCATCAGCTCCTGGTCCATTTGGTCCATGTAGCTTCTGAGACCATCCAAAGTCTCCGTCCCATTCGTCTCTGCCTCACAAGATGATGCCTCTGCTCCCACTCCCTCCTCCTCTTCTTCCTCTTCATCATCATCATCATCATCATCATCATCATCGAGATCATCTGAATCTAGTTCTTCTTCTTTGCTTCCTATATAAAGTATAAGAAAACAAATTTAGTGTACCTCAAGAGATTAATTTTTTTTTTTTTGTTGAGGCAACATACCTAAAAGTCTATCAAGTGCGCTGGCCATGGAGTCAGGGTCAAAACTAAAAGATTGAGATGAACTGCTCCTGAAATACGAAGCAAAAAGACAATTTTATACCCAAATGTACTGTACTTTATTTTGAAGTATTTGTGGCTTTTCTTTCACACTCACTTTTTGGAATATACAAAAAAACACAAAAGAAACCACATCTTTTGATTTACAAGCTCATGTGATCTAGATAAAATGTAGACATGATAAGGCAGTCTTACCAGGGCAGTTCAGCCCCCTCATGAGAGGACATCGCATTTAAAAAGTTCTTCATCCCCTGGCTGACAGCCACTAGACTGTAACCTTGCGCCTCTTCCTCCTCCTTCTCCCTGGTATCCTTTGTCTCCTTTCTCCCCTCCTCTGCATGCCCAACATGCTGTGTTTGTTTGGTAGAGCTGGACTTTTGACTGCCAACATCAACTCTCCCCCCACTCCGATCCTGCAGCATGCGCTCCAAGTCCTGCGCTGTGATATCCAGCCAGCTGTCACCTGGAGATAAACAGCAAGATAAACTCATTAGAAAGAGGGAGCAGAGGGTGACTGATGGATGCTAAAGGACAGAAACTGAGAGGACGGGAAGCCAGGAGAAGTCCAAGGTTGAGGTACAACTATATAGCGTTATTTGAAGTTAAGTTAGTGAATAAACCAAGATTTAAACCTTCACAAACAGACTTGTAATTTAATACATTATGCTGCAGTCAATGTATCTGAATTTGTCATTTAAGACATTTTGACACCTCCAATTTAACTAACTTGACAGATTACATCTCCTTAGGATTGTTCTGCTCTTTCGGGCAAGTGCTTCTTAAATTTGACCTTTGCAGTTGAATAGATTTTTTCACTCACTGTCCTCTGGGGGGAGCTGTGACTCTTGTTTCTTCAGCTCCTCAAAGTTGACTGGTTTGCAGCTGTGCAGCAGCTGGAGGACCTCCTCTCCTGGGGAAGAAACACTGAGACAAGAAATACAATATACATAAGGAACATTTAGAGAGGTGCATTTCAATTTCAAAGGGGTATAAATTTATAAACACACACACAAGCACAGCCGCAGAGTCCTCACCTGGATTTTGAAGCGACAGACTGTTTGAAGAAGTTTTCTGCAGATCTTGTAAGTTTCCTGTAACGGGCCGAATCCTCCAGCTCTCCCTGTATAAAAACAAAGCAAAAACTTCATACAACTGAGAAATACTTCAATTATGTTAGTTAATAACACATTAATAACAATTTAATATGTGTTTCTGGTTCCTGGTTTGAGTAAATAATTTCCTGTCTTCTGTATGCAAGCATTTGAGGAGCGTGACTCACCCTGAAGTAGTCATTCTTTTTCAAACTTTCCATAAAACTTTTCCACTGAGGGTTGCAACTGACGGGGGCATCAGGCTCTGAAGAGGGCAACCTGCACTTGGAGCACAGGATCTCAAACCCATGGGCCTGGGAGCAAAACACAAACACATTCACAGGCAGGGAATTATTACCAAATATAAAAGTAACACACTCTAATTACAGACCACTTTACACTTTACCTAATTCATGAAAATCAGGATTTGATTCACAAAAAAAAAAATACTGAAAAGACTGAGATAACTGCATACTAGTTTCATGCCGAGCTCATGTGCTTTGTACTGCGGATGAGAGCGGGGAGGCAGGGTAAAGCCACTTCTTCGGTCTGGGCTGAACTGTTGCTGCTGAAGCTGAGCATATAGGCAGCGTGTGAATGTCACCTGAAACATAAAGTACAGAAACTCTTTACATACTAAGAAAAAGACGAATTTATTGCATTTGAAATCAGATTAGAGCAATAGTATCTCAGATGCATCTGGCTCCTCTGGCAGCAACAAGCATGTTTTTTTTTTTTGTGTGTGTTTACCATAAAGAGGACCCGTGTATCAGCAGGGAACGTCTTGAAGCTCCGACATGCCTGCAGATCAACTGGATCACGCAGGTAAAATGCTGAAACTGCAGGGGCCACCAGGTCAGGACGCTGTGCCAACACTGCAGCAACTCCTGCAGGTATGAAGCAGTGGGCTCGATGGAGGCTGGTTTGAATCTTCTCTGGGTACCTATGTGGAGAAAATATAACATTTATGCCTTTAAGTATTTTGGCAACAGAAACTGGTATTTCTGAATTTGAAGATAAATAGGATGATGAACTTGTGTCTCATATGTCTGTCCATTACCCTTTTAGTCGCTTCCTCAGGGCTGAACAAATCTTGGGGCTTGCCTGACATGCTTCTGGATGACTGCAGAGCAACTCCAAAGCTTGTGTCACACTTGGTATCACTTCTTTTGAGATCCCCACTGGACATGATTTGGAAGGACAGGGAAGAATATGTAGCTCTCCTCTAAACAGGAAAACCTGAAAATAGAGTAAAATTAGGGCAACAAAGACAAAAAAGAGAAACGTGATTAAAAAAAAGGGGGAGTTGAGATTGTGATGTTGTTTCCAAAATGACATTAAGAAGTTCAGAAGCTCTCAAGTAGTGACGGATTAGCTTTGTGACAGCACCTTGAAAACTAAAGAAAATCTCACCATCAGATTTAGTCATAGGGTTGACTTACCCTGTTTTCACTGGTGTCAGGGTTTAACCACTTGGGGAGATAGTCTGCTGCTTCAATCAGCAGAAACTCTCCATCATTGTCTTCAACCCTTTTCAGAAAAACAAGAAGTGGAAGTCAGAAGTGAACAGGCAAATGCCATATGCTTTTGTTATTTAAGGTGGCAATAAACCCTTTTTTTTTCTTTATTCCTAATCAAATACAAAAAACTTCAGCCTAATTTGTCTCACCTGGCAGCAAGCTCTGGAAAAGCATCTGTGATTTGCTGCAAGAGGTAAACAATAAACCACTCGTCTTCCACGTTGTCTCCAAACTGAGTACTTCCTCCAATATGAGCAGGGATACCACCTGTACACAAAAAAACAAAACAAGTATAGTCTTTTTTTTTTTCTAAATAATTATACAAAGTGGTCTTTTTGGTTTTCACAACATAATACCTTTCTCAGTATAATACTTGAGGTTAAAGGGCTGATGCTGCCAGATGTACTGTATCAAGAGGGGAGCAACTTTTGCCAAAATCTCTTCCACCAGATGTGTCAGACGCTCCTCAAGCTGCTGTGAAGATGAAGAGTCAGGCTTCACCAAGAAGAGTTTGTACTGGACCATATCCTCCTGAATCACTCTCCTCTGCAGGGCATCCATCGTGGTAGTATTCTAATTAAAGATCTGCAAAAATACAACAGGACATGACGAGTTTATCCACCAGTACCCACATGTGTCCAAGGCAGGCGTGATAACCCACGTTTATAAAAGCTCTGAACTCTCTTCAGCATGATGATCAAACTCACCTTTTCCTACTGTGACTCTGATACGTTAATATAATGCAGATAACAGAAAACCTCTAACATTTAGCCGTACGTTGCTCTCACGCCATCTGTCATTGTTTGGGTGTCACATGGAATTCCGCTCGACACAGAAACTGTCTTGCAAACATAAGTTCCTAGTTTTTTAACGCGCTATATTTGATTTTTAAGAAACAAAAAAACATAACTCAACCAATATATTGTCTAAAATAAAAACTATGACTGGCATAAATTGTATTTTAAACGTGTGGTGGCTCATAAAAACTATGTACATTAATTTCAGACCATTGCAGGCAAAACCCATTACAAACGGATGATTTTGGGAAGGCAGTTATCTTGCCGCAATGGATGCTGGGAATTGTAGTGCCCAACAAAGGACATCACAACTTCTTCAACGAAGGACTTAAACTGCCCGCGGAACTCTGAACTCCTTTTCCCATGAGACCACGGGGTAACGAAACTGCGTCTCCATGACAGCCGCGTAATTGTTGTTGCTGCTGCTAGCTGTAGCTTATAAATTCCTCAGTAGGCTAGCTCAGCTATCTTAATGCATTAATGGTTTTTACGATTTAAAAAAAAAATCACGAGCAATTTTATAGCCAAATAAGCGAAACATTTTCCGGTGTCTTATGACGAAGCCTACAATGTTTTGGTGCTTTATCCGTCCGCTCCTGTAACCAGTTAGCCATTTGTAGAATCCTCCTTCTAACATGAGCAGCAGCTGTTAAAAACAGCGTTAGCATCTGTAGCCAATGCCCTTACGACATCTGCACATCAGAGGAAATGTCAGACCACCACCTGAAGTGTACCGAGGACGTGGAGGCTAAAATGAGAGAAGAGGGCTTGAGACTATAAAACAGAGACCAAGGAGATGATTTCACGATACAACAGAAGACCTGTATCACACAAACTTGAGATGTAAGTAAGATTTCTCCAGCTGTGAGAGGCTGTTTTTCTACTCCAGGGAAAGATGAGTGACTGATCTAATCTAACTGATGTAAATGAGAATGTAATGTAATATATTATTGATCCAGACAGCCCATCTGTTGCATCAAGATCAGTTGATAAAGGGTGACCATATTCTTAAATTCCAAAAATAGGACCCCCCACCCGGCCTCTTGGAGATACTGCAAAAATACCCAACAATACTCAAAGAAGCTTCATGATCCACTCATTTATTTTAACTCTCCTTTTCTGTTTGAAGTGAAAATTTTCTATCATGGAAGCATAAATAATGTATAAAAGTCGATTTCCTTCAGTTAATATATATGAAATTGAAAAAAACTGGCTTTGTAAAGATATTTCTGTCGATCTTGAATAAACGTTTTGAGATAAAAAGTCAAAAATTCTACTTTTGATCTTAAAATTTTGACACTTTTCCTCATATTTGCTTTATGATCTCAGAAAATTGACTTGAATATTTCAAAAATTAGAGTTTTGTCTCAGAATTGTGACTTTTTATCTCAAAATTGTCACCTTTTTCTTTATAATTTTGACTATATTTCAAAATTATGAGTTTTTAATCATAACGTTTTAACTTCTTGTCTCATCATTTCACTTCTTATCTCAAAATTTTTATTTTAATCTCAACGTTTCATCTTTTTAATCCCAAAATTTCAACTTGTTATCCCATAATTTTGACTTTGCGGTTGGTGCATGGTAGTAACACCAGTCGTCCAGTGCAGCTACTTATTGAATTTATTGGTCTGTAGAACAAGCAGAGAAAAACCTTGAAATTTTGGAGAATTTTATGAAACCCCCCCCCAGACATAATTCTAAGGCCAAAAAGGAGGACATGTCCAGGCAAAAGAGAACATTTGGTCACCCCACAGTTGAGTGATGCAATAAAATATGAAATACTAAGTCAGCCTGATGGAAGGAGGATGATTATAGTTTTATTGTACTAAAGGTAGTTGGCTTTTAAATGAACTTTATATAATTTCGTATTAGAAATGCTATTTCAAACTTAAGTTGGAAACCCCATCTTTGATCAAATCTTTTTAACAGTATTTTGTGCTTTATGTGTTATATGTAGTCGTGGGTTGTCCCATCCTCTCCCAGAGGAAGCAGACGATAACCAAACCCCTCAGCGTTACCTGCATGACCTCCAGGAAGCTGTCTCTGCTCACAACAGGTAACCTAGTCCTACTGTTTAAACTCTAGAATTGCTAAAAGAAGGCAAAGATCAAAGTTCTCCCCTTCACTGGCACACAGACATACTCCTGCATGTGTGATTGTAATGATACACCATCTCAAGCGGATGACTGATTCTCAGAGGTCACGCCAGGGGAAACGAGACACCAAGAAGCAGTGCATTAATTGATATCACATTGCTCTCTTCAGATGTGCAGTTAAACGAATAAATAATGAGGCAGCCTGCTGGAATATTGAATTACTTTGACATCTGCCCTGTGTTTTCCACTTTGAATTTCTACTCATGGATGTCAGCAACAAACAGCAGTGAGATTTTTTTTTACAACAGTGGCTCTGTAAATTTAGGGTTTGCAGATGAAGCATGAAGAGTAAGCCAAATACTTTTCCACTGTACATAAATCTAACGGCTACTTTTTCTTTCATCTGTATAGCTCTGACGCGTCAGCTGCGTCAGGCCACTCCGACTGCCCCACTGTCATCTCAGTGGACTCCAGCCAGTCATGGTCAGGTATCCACAGCTCCACTGGCACTGGCATCTCTACAGAGAGAAGCTCTGTCTTCTCTTGGGGCTATGATGTGAGTCCTAAAGTGACAATATCACACACAATGTAAATTTTTCTTATCCGTTCTTCTTTTGCAGACCCAAATAAGAAACACAGAGAACGATTTACAAACTGCTCATCATCAAAATGGGATTTTTCCTCTTTTCACCCACATTTTGCAACTTAAGGAAAAAGCATCAACCAACATGCAGCCAATCATTACAGTGGACAAGCTTTAGTTTTCTACTGCTTCTTCTATTGAAAGATTCAGATTCCTCTGTGTATTGCTTTGTTTTAATCAGTATTTTCTAACCTCAGATGGTGTAACTCTCTGGTTCAGTTATCTAAAAGTCTGGTGCCACTGAGCAACTTCTGAGACAGAAAAAAACTCAGGAAGTATCTGACACAACAATGTCCAGCCTGACCAAAAATGCATGTCCACATTCCAGAAAGCTATAGGAGCTAATTCCTATGCATGCTGAAGTTTGTGGTTGGATTTAAAGAGGAAGAACAGCATCAGTTACTGAGGAACAGACAAAGAAGTAGCAGCTTTCTTCCACGGAGCCAGAGCACAACAACAGAGGAATGACAAGCTTTCCTCCTTGTGTTTCTGATTCTTTCTGTTTTTCTGTCCCGCAGGAATTCGACAAAGCAGCGTCACGGCAGGTGCAGCAAATGTTTGAGGAGATCGACAAAGAGCTGTATGAGGGGAGAGGCAGCGGAGGAGGGATACTCCAGGGGCTGCAGGATGAATGTCAGCAGTGGGCCACGCGTTTCCCTCATCTACGGTATGCTATCCAAAGTTTTCTTTCAACAAAGCAGCAGTGGGATCAAAGATTAATACTGATTTGAAAGAAAAGACTGGATGAAAACACAATTCTTTTGCATACTTATTCACCGTTTGTCTTTCAGGATTCTTGGGAGTCAGCTGGTGTGTCCCAGTGATGAAGGCTTCCAGTGGTATACCACTTCAGGTGTAAGCAGCTCTGCCAACAGCCCATCAGCAGGCAGGAAGAGCAGTGAGAAGTTCTTGGAGAAAGATGAAGGTGGCACAGAGTAAGTTCTAACCTTGATGATTCACTGGTTGAAAGAAGGAAAACACACAAGGTTAAATTTCACCAGTGAGACACTTTTCCCTCATGACAAAAATCACTTAATCTTTTTTGCCTTAAATTTGGAGAAAAAAAAATCTAATATTTGTCTTTAAATGTTTCTGACTTGATTGTTGGGATTGCTTGCACTTGATCTTTTAATCTATTTGTAGTGATCCCTGCAGCCCCGACTTAGAAACAAGCAGTTTATTCAATCATTGCAACCACGTCTATATGTCATTTTTTACATGGCTACAAATATTAGGTCTCCGTTTTGAAAGCCTGTTAACTGGCTGTCCAGAGGACTGCAGTTTTGCATTAATAATAAAGAAGTCTGTGGTTTTGTGACCTAGATGTCTTGGCTTGTTAATGATGTTTTTAGGCCACAGCCATGCCAGACAGAATCAAAGCTGCCACTCTTAGTGATATGTGGGGGTAGATTTAAGTGCAGAAATCACGAAGTATCTGTTTGAACTTCTGTTGATATGTCTCTTTATGTTGGGTTACAGGTTGAATGTGCAGGGAAGGAGAGCAGCTCTCAGCAAATCCTCCTCAGCAGACATGGAAGAGACTCCTGACTCCTCCAGCAACCACGACAAGCCAAGATTAATTGAAGAGGAGGGTCAGATAGAGGAATACCTGGCTTTTGATAGCAGGGATTTGTGAGTGTCTCCCTTTCCTCTGCTTCACCTTTAGGTTCTTATCCAAGGATCTAAAGCTCAACCTTAGCTGCTGTGAGCTTTTTTAAAATAGTCTTTCTTCTCCAGGGAGGACGAGTGGGAGCAGGATAGTTTTGGGTCAAGTCGGAGGCATCACTGTTTGCCTCCCGTCTCACCATATCGGTGTCGCCGTCAAGCCATTCTGGACTTGCTGTTTGATGATGTGTGGCGGCAGCTAGTTGGCTGGATGAAAGAGTTAGTTCAACGCCACTGGGAATGCTGCACCTCAAGTGATTACTAATTTGTATATTTTTGTGCCTCAAAAGTGTAATCATATGTTGCTTCTCGTGTACAGAGTTCAAATTGATTCTGTCTCTGAATTTCAGATGACGACAAGATTTCTGGGAACTTAAGCCCAGTGCTGCAAGACTCCCACCATCCCTTCATGCTGCTCTCCATGTTGCCCACCGTGATGTCAAAACCAGGCCAGAGCAGGGTGCCCCCCCCCACTGCTGGCCTGCAGATCCAGGTCAGTGGTCTGAAGGGACTGAGGAACAGTGGGGTGTGCCTCAGGGAGAAGTCCCAATTAAAATGTAAAATTAGTAATTCAGGACAATAATACTGAGATCAAAGTATTTTTTTTCTCTCAAAACATTTGTTTTGCTTTTTTTCTGTTTGAATGGATCACGTCCAGCAAAAACAATAAGAGTGACATCTAACAGAGCAGCTACCTCAGGTGTTGAAAAAAAAAAGCAATGCAGAAGTGTGAGTTGAATGGATGACTGCAAAAATTCGCGAAAGAAAATATTTTCATACATACTGTGTGGTGAATTTTTTACTCATCTTTTAAGATAATAAGACAGTTGATACTCTCTCAGCATCTCTAACTGTTCCACAGTCCACACCTGATGTCACCTTTTTCCCTCCTCCTGCCTGTTTCTCTCTCAGTCTTTCATTAACTTGTTTCTTTTCTGCCCTTCTTCACTTTCTGCCCTTCACATTCTTTACCCTCTCTTTTTTGAATCCATTTCCCTTCTTTTTGTTTTTTCTCTATAATTTCTTTGTCCTTCCCCCCACACTTTCATCTCTTTCTTCCGTTGGTTGTGTCCTTTTCCCTCTTAAAGAACACAAAGTCAAGGGGCTCAAAGCACAAGACCAGACGGAAATCCAAAAAGCAGAAAAGGCCTCCCAGTGTATGTAACTGCCTCCCTGAGCTAAAACAGCGTTCGTAGAATATATATGCTTGTGCCTGTTGATTAACATGTTTATCTTTTTGTTTAACTGCAACTGTTCTTCAAATATTTGATTTTGCTCCTCTAGATTTCTCTCTTTTTTTTCCACAACCAGAATATTGGAATGCTTAGTTCGCTTCCTATTGCTTGTGTTGCATTGTATATGATGTTTGTGTTACTGTGGGATCTCCTAATTGCATGATAAATAGCTGTTCCCTTGACAGTTGGCTGTCTAAGAAACTGAGTAAACTCATGGCATCCAGTACTCACAATGTATTCTGTCCAATCTTGTCTTATCTCCTTTCATAAAATGGTTGTGTATAGCCTCCTCCTGTCTCATTATGTTCTCCTCTCATACTCTTCCCCAGGCTGGCCGAGCACCAGTAGGAGCAGCGGCCAACCAGCACAACCTGAACGACCTCATCGTGATCCACAGCATCCCCCTGCAGCAGAGGAACCTGAGTGTGCTGGACAGAAACCAGTATAGACACATTTGCTGTATTTTCCAAATGAGAAAAAATCATGATCACATCCACCACACATGGCTCCAAAAGTGCCATGGATGTCTTGTAGTTGTTTTTTTCTTACACAAACTAAGACATTAACAATAGCCTCCTTAATGCCAGGTGTTTGTCTCTGCTCCAAACACATTGATTGGCAGAGTCATGTGGCAACAGGTATTCATCAATTGTGCTCTCTTCCCATGCAGTGAGCCAGAGGAGCGAACATCCTACAGACCATGCTCTAGCGTAGGCCCCTCCAGCAAACCTCGTCCACGCAGAACCCTGGAGCAGAGCACTTCCTCGCTATCCCGCCTGGCACTATCTGCCCAACGCAGGAACCCTCATCCTCGAAACCTCCTGCCGCTGGTTGCCAGCCCGAGCCAGTCCATTGCAGCTGGATCCATGGACGAGGTTATACGAGGGACACGTTTGTGAGTTTGTGCCAACTCCACCCAAACATGAATCCCACTTTTAATTCTCTCTCATTTTTCCCTGTGGTCCCTGAACCTTCCTCGAGGCGGAGTTAGATTACTTTGACAAAACTGGCTTTCAACTCACGCCTTGGGGTTGTGCAGCAGAGTTCTGATGGAGATGTCATGTATGAAACCAGCTTCACTGGTGAACTTCTCGTGAACTGTGGGGAGAAGGGTAATTTTATTAAATGTGCCACAATGTTTGGCTTTTATGTGAGTGTCAGGTCTTCTGCGGAATATTACAGTATTCTCTATGAACAGATGCTTAGAGTCGGAGGAGATTATCAAAGTGTTTGAAGCGATGTGAAACTCAGCTTGAGGAAGTTACTGGGCCTGGTTTTGAAATAGTACTCAATCTTTGAAATTGTTTTTGTTATCTGTAGCAGAACTTATATAAGTGCAGAAACTGGTCTTATTTCAAAATTTTAAATCACAAATGGGAAAAATGTAGCTAAAATATTGATAGCAAAAGTAAACAAGGAAAAACTTTTCAACTTTATACAAGCAATTCAGGAATCATTTTTGTCTTTTCACAACACAAACTGAGACATTTTCTGGTCACTTGTCAGGTCAATGTTGCTCATATTAAGTCTATTAAGACATTTTTGACTTAAAAAAAGAAACAAATGCCCACTTAGATTTTAGTTGTTGCAGTGATGCTCTTGCAGACATCAAGAATGTTCTTACAGTCACAAGCAGTCATGTGAAAATCTTGATTTTTCCTCCCCTCACCCTTACATTGAATTTTCACTGCCTTAAAAAGAGGTAAGCTTTAGTGCGTAAGTGCACCATAAATGTTTTTGTTATTCCACAGAATCACAGCCAGCGACCACCTGGCATCTCCGTTGTCTCCAATGAGAAGGAACACACTTCTTCCCCCCATCAGCGCTGGAGAACCAGAGCCCTCTCAGCCAGGACCGCAGTCTAAACCTGCACAGGTAAAATCTAACCTTAGTGAAACACGCTGACACCGATAATGAAACTCTTCATAATACATCTACACATAAAAACGTAGGCTTTCAAGCTGTTTTAAAGAGTCTTTATTTTCAGCAGCGACAAAAAGGCACATCCAGCCGTGCCCACAGTGCGATTAATGACAAAGCTGGCAGTTCAATACAGAGGGATCGTCACCACCTGCTGGACGTCTTCTCTCGACCCAACACCACTCACACATACAGGGTAAGGGAATCCTCTATGAATCAACAGAAAACCTGTAAAGCCAACTTCAAATACTGTGATATGAACTGATGTAGCAAAGGTTCATTTAATGACCATGATAGTGTTATTTTTGGAGCTTCATTGTCAGAGACATAAAGTTTGAGCCTTTGTTTGTTTTCAGTCCGACACTCCATACCGTCGCTCCTTCACGGTGCTGGACAACATCGGGCAGGGCCGTCCAGGCAGAGCTTCTGTGGCTGCAGGTCAAGAATTTAACATGACAAAATTAAAAGAAAATAATTAACACTTTAAAAAGTTGCAGGAATAATACTGAAGAAATGTACAAACCATGTGCAATGATTGGATTTTTCCCTTTAATTCAAGCACCTAATTATTCCACCTCATACTCATTTATTCATTACTCCACCAGATTCTCTTGGCATCGGTGTGACTGGCATCAGTCTTGGCATCAGCAGCTCATCTTTCTTGGACTCCTATTCCCATCATCCTTTGGGGCATTTGACCATCAAAGATGAAGAGGAGCCAGACCCACAAGCCCCTGTCCCAGGTCAGCAGATTAAAGAGGCTGTTGATCTTCAGCCAGGTTTGGTCCTAGATGAAGTATGAATCACAGCATCTGGAATACTTAGTTCTTATTTTCATCCAGTGTTTTAACATGTTCATTAACTTCATGTGTATCTACTGTATTCTCTCTCCATAGCTCCACTGGTGCCTGTGTCAGGACCCCCTCGGTCTTACTCCCGGGGAGGAATCTCATCGAGAGCAAAGAGACCTGGTTTGTAGTTTGTCTCCAGGTCGTCTCCAGATCTCAGTCACCTTCTTACAGCGCAACACTTAGCAGCATCCATGCTCACCAAACCCTTTTTTAAGCAGAAGTAGCAGATTTTTCACATCATGCTGCTTCAGTGAAGTTTTTGTATTTCATATATCAGCTAATCCGGCTGCCAAATACAAATAACAGCTGTAAAACACTGACTCCACGACTTTATGGATGGATGTTAGTACAATATATGAATGATCTGAATGTGTAAATATCTATTTATATGTGAATGTACTGTACATTATTCTCTGTGGTGTGTTGTTGTGTTCATAAATGCCTATGCAGGGAATAACACACCAGGACAGGGATACAAAGGATAACAAGCGCACTTTTCTCTCTCTGATATTGCAACAGAGGATTTGGTACTGTATCTTTTTTAGGGACATGCATATCTCGAGCAGTGTAATATGTAAACTTGCTCAAAGCCTGAATATTGGTCACTTTTTTTCCTGGATAAATACATTGAAATAATATTCCTATGAAAGAATGTGGGCCCCATGTAAGCACTGACAGAGTTTGCACCTCGATGTTGTGTAAAAAGTAATAGGAAATAATGAGTGGTCAATAAGGGTTTAAATCACCTGATTCTGACGTGCTTGTGGTCATTTTTCTTGCTTACCTGGGCAAAGCCAAGCAGGGTTGCTTTGACAAGCCACATCAGGGCAGTTTTACCATCATTTTTGTATTCAAAGATCTAATCAGAAAGCCATGCTACAGAGCTTGAATTCAAAGCTTTTCTCACTGTCTTTTATTCTATTTGATACAAAAATAAAAAATAAAAACCTGTATACAACCAACACATGAATTTCAATTTATTTGTGTTTAACAAGACAGCAACATACATAACAAGTAATGAACAATGCATTTACATTCTGAATTAAGCGCTACATAAAAACTCTGGTTGGGTAATTCTACAAAAGCATAGCAAAGCAGTTGTCTAGCTTACTTATCTTCGAAGATGTCTGCAC
Source organism: Thalassoma bifasciatum (assembly GCA_008086565.1). Classification (NCBI taxonomy): domain Eukaryota; kingdom Metazoa; phylum Chordata; class Actinopteri; order Labriformes; family Labridae; genus Thalassoma; species Thalassoma bifasciatum. The sequence goes on from RPOG01000339.1 coordinate 301,286, forward strand.
AAATGAAAATTTATGTACATTGTGTCAACTAAAACCAGAACCTGTCTTCTTTACTTTTTTCCTCGTTTCCCTCTTTGGGATTTCTCACTCTTTTTTGAGTATTTTGCCTCAAGATTAGACAGGAAACTATTAAAGTTCTTCTCTCTTGACTGTTGGTTTTGCTGTAAATTAAAAAAAAAAGGAGGGATAGTTAATAAGAGCAACAAGCAAATGCCACTTTTACACATTAGCAGATATGTGAATGCTTGTTACCTTAAGCATCATCACAAGACTGTCGTCTTCATTCCCGAGCCCCATCTCCTTCTGCATTTCTTCTGCTTCTTGTCGCTCTCGATCAGCCTAGACGGTGAAAAGCAATGATGTAATCAGGATATGTTCTGTAGGCGTAGATAAAAACACATCACCAACATAATACATTTCTCACCCTCTTCCTTCGAGCCCTCTTCTTCTTGTCATTCTCCTGAGTAAACGCTGGAAAATCTGGGACTTCTCCACTCTTGATGGCTGCCTGGATGATGCTGCAGAGTCTGGGTTCATCCTCCTGGGAGAAGCACAAAGCCGAGACAGTGATGGCGTCCATGTCTCCTTGGTGCTGCACATACAGCTTGATCAAATCCTGCCGCTCCTCTTCAGAGTCCTTGTATTTCTTTTCAAACTCAAGGATGTCCTGCACTGTGATCTTGGAGATGAAGAGAGATAAAAGATTTTAAGAACTCAGAAAAAATGTATGACATCATCTTTAGAATATCATTCTAAACACAATTCTGGGAATAGAAATGTGTCACCCTTCCCCTCCATCATCGTATGTAAATGAGATAAATTTCTGACTCATTATTGAGTCATGTTAATAAAACAAAAGGCAACACCTGCTCTGCCTCAATACCTTAGGGAAGAGCAGTCTCCAGTAGTCTTCCCAGCAGCGATCTTGACTCAAGACATCAGACTCCTCATCCACCACCCCCTGCTCATCATACACGGCTCTCTGCTCCTTATCACTGAGCACTGCGTACAGCTTTCCCAACACCTGGATGTCAAAGAAAAGAAAAATGTAAGACTCATTTCAACCATATACATATTCTCAAGTCTGAGTTAAAAAATATGGTGAGTAGGGGAGAGTGGGGTGAACTGAGACGTTTCTTTTTTTTTTTGAATTCTGCTGTCCCCTGGGGAAGGGAAAGTGATACAGAAGTAAAACAAAAAAGGATAATTCCCATCAGTTGAAATGCTCAAAATGCACCCATGAGAAAGGGTAATGAAAATATGACTTTCTTAAAACAGTGGTCTTGTGGCTCAACTTATCCCAGCTTAGGGGTAAGTTGATCCAAGTCAGTGGGTAAATTGAGCTACCTGGGGGTAAATAAACCAGTTTGCTTTTTTCTGGCTTGAATGTGAGCATCATTTTAAACTATTCAAAAAGAAACTTTAGGTTAGGTTTAGCGGCGTTGCAAATCAGAAAAAAAATTCTGTAACTTGACTCAAATGTGATGATCATTAACAAGGCTTGAGTTTAAATCACCTTTTATACGACAGCATGCTTAAAACATTACCGTGTGCTTCTTTCAATCACGAGGACAGAAGTATGGAGGGTATTTGCAGAATTTACGGTCATATGACAAAATATACAAAATACATGTTACCATAGATACAGGGGCTAAGTCATCTTATTCCACTTTCCCCCAACAGTAAGATAATGTTATATGGAGCAAATCAATGGTGGTATAGGGATGTAATAGCAGACTAAGAATCAGCAATTTGATCATCAACAATTTAAAACATAATGTTACCATAATGCAATTCAATTTTGCAACTAGCTGCAGGCAAGTTAGCTACGTCAAAGTACCCAATAACGTGATCTTTCTTGGGTTACAGTGGAGAAACGATGACGGTTTGAGAGCACAGTTGCACGACAAAGTCTCCCTCATAATATCATAACAATCATCGAAAGTACTGTGGTATCAGATGATTGCTCGTTCCTCCACCTAGCTTGTCTGTATTAGCTTGTTGCTCATGCTACTCATGTGTTTATGCGTCGTCAACAAGCTAACAGCTAAAGCCATTAACCTGAAACTTCTCCGTGGCCCGTGGATCGTCAGGAGCCCGGTCAGGGTGGACTTTGAGGGACACTTTGTAGTAGCTTTTCCGGATGTCTGCCTCGGATGCTTCTTTGTTGATGCCCAGCACCTCATACAGGCTTTGAGTCTTGAAGAGCTCCTGACACCGCTCGAGCAAACCCATCCTCCTGACGATGCTCTAACTTAACTTCCGACTTAATTCAGAGGTTTGACTGAAAAAATGTTGGCTCGAAAAATCCAGACACGTGAATTTTTCGGTTAAATGGTGCAGCAGTTGGACAAACGCAGCCTTCAGCCTCGTTTTTGTTGGTGTTATCAATTTGGCGCGCTGAACTGTCACAAACTTCCTTACGTACAGCAACGTGCTTACGTCACTATCCCACACGCCTTCTTATTGGTTCTTACCTCATGAAGACCGTGGTTAAAATTGTTATGATATCCGGTTTTGGCTGCTCTTAAATTTCTGGCTCTTATACGGACAGCTCCATTTTTTTTTTAAAACAAATTAACTTTTGACATATTTTTCCCCTTTATTTCCCTTAAATGGTGTTTCCACGTACCTTGATCGAGATGCAATTTCTTCAAACTTTCCAGAGTCTATTGTTCCCAAAAAGCAGACAATCAAACTACTAATTAATTCATTTTAAACCAGCCTTTGTTTCATTGAAAATCAAATTCTCCTTTTTTAAAATGTTTGTTTCTTACATAAAAATAACGAAGTGAGAAGACCCCAGTTATTACGGGCAGAAGAAAACAGTGTCCGAGATGATATTTAGGGGGTCCCCAAACTTTTTTCTTTGAGGGCCACGATTTGCCTTTTTCTGACAAGGGGCCAGAAATAACATACTGGAGTGACTACTAGAATTATTGTGGAGTTAAATTTCATCCAAGGGTATTTTATTATGATAATATTTGCTATGCCAACTGATGCTAGATCATAGACTGTATAAAACATGCTAGATTCTTTTCAATAAGTTTATTATGCTTTGTTCTAGATAATCTTATTTGTTATGCACTTTTGCCCTCTTACATGTAGGAATTACTTCTGCTACCAAGACAACTTTCTAGCCAATTTAAGTGCATTATAGGTTCCATAATAACATTTTTAAACTAATTTTGAAATTAAAGTCTGAAAAGTGGGCTTTTTCTTTCCATTAAACAAACAAAATTAAAACAAATCACTTGTCCATGGCTGATTAAATGTTCCACATTGATTTATCTCTTCCCTAGCCTTATCAGCTCGCTGCCCTTGATCACATGCACTGTCAATGTGGAATGTCACTTGAAGTTAAATATCACATTCTGTGCATTTGTGAAAAGTAGATAACTAATTGATTTTCTAAAAGATAACATGGAAAGTAGTTAACAGCTGAGGAACATTTTATTTAAAAAGCTAGACTTTTAAAGCCTAAAAATAGAAAGAATGATCTTAAAATACAAATTTGAAATTGTTCTGGCGGCCAAACCAAATGTTGTAAGGGGCTGTATCTGGCCCACGGGCCGTAGTTTGGGGACCCCTGGAATATTTGATCAGTGATACGGTAAATGGAATTGTACTTACCACAACACTTTTCTATTCTTTCTAAACAGCACTTCACACTGCCAGTCTCATTCATCCATTCACACCATTTTCACACTGATGGCAGGGACTACGACTGTCAGAGACCATTAGTATTAGTGAATGCATTTATACCCATCCACACGCATCCTGCTGACTGACATTGGGAGCAGGGTCCTGCTCAAGGACACTTGGGCATTGAACCTTTAACCTTCGAGTTTCAGATGATTACTCTACCAGTGAGCCTTAGACGTTAAGCAACCTTTTCTTCTTATTGTACATTCATCTGTTCTTCCTACCTCATATCCCAAGAGGTGCAAAAACATGAACAAAGGTCGAATTAACATAGAAAGGACCTGAGCTTACCTCATTAGTGTTGGAAGAGGAGAAATGGCGTGTCATGGTTTGACCTATCACAGTGACCAGCATATTTTTTTGTGTTCTAGATTGCCTGAGTTAATTTTTCTATTATTTTGTGAAACATAAATTATCTATATATATTATAACAGTATTTGGCCTCGTTGAAGCCTGACAATGATGACTGAAACAAGAGTCTTTCAATAACTCCAATTGACTTTGTCTGTAATCTATTTCTTCCCAGTGCAGTAGTTACTAAAATGTATATCTTAAATCTCCCTTCAAGGATTGACTCAACAGCAACAGAAAAACCATCAAACCACCAAAATGGTTTGCTTGCAGGAAAATCTAATTCTCTGTCCACTGTACATAAATGCATGGATCAGTCACAAACCCACAGATACCCCAGTATTTATTGGTGCATTTGAAGCAGCACAAGAATACATCAAAGACAATGAGGCAAGTCACTAAGTATTTTTCACTGCTTCATGCAAAAGCAGAACACAAAGATACACTCTGACTTTGAACTAAGCTTCTGTAGATTGCACCCATCTGTGTTTATAAGCCTGTACAATATGCAGCACTGGAGATATACACTGCAAAACCCCCTGTCTCAGATGTTATCCAATTATTGCCCCCATCTGTTTCTGTTGCATATTTGGCACAGTCCCTGTTGTTGTTTTCGTATTGACTCTCTGTCATCAAAAACCTTGTCTATTCTTTGTACTCAGGCACAGAATAAGCACTTGGACAACTGGCACATCATGACCATGATCAACAATGGAAAACAAAATGAAAAGAAGCACAAGAGTTGTATTGTAAATGTTATGAACTTTTGCTGGTGTGCAGATCTTTCTCATATGCTTTCCATCCACTTGCATGAGCAGTGCAAGTACATTCTGACCTCATCCATTGCTCCTCTAGAGGGAATATTTCCTTGTTATGGTACCAGTCTCTCCACAACAGTCAAACGGCTTCATTCTCATGGTCAGTCTTTACATCATGTCCATGGCCGATGCATTTCCCTTGTGACCGGGACAGTCTAAAAACCTCCTGTAGGGGGCAGCAGCTCAGCAATCCTTTCTGGTCTTCACCATTTTGCTGGCGTACTTTATAGGGATCCCCCAGCGTCTCATTAGATAGACATCAAACACGTAGGCCATCCCTGGCTCTAGGCCCCCGATCACAGCTGTGGTGACGGCCCTCCGAGGATTCAGCTCCTGGAAATACTTGCAGAGAACTCTCTCTGTGTCAGAGCGGGACTCTGGCCCCAGACAGGGTGCAGTCAGGGCCCCAGTCTCTGCTTCACTGTTCCCTAGCTTTCTTCGATACACGCAGTACAGGCTCCTCTCCTCTGTGCCTATCCAGGCCAGGGTGACACTGTTACAGCCACGCAACCGGTTAAATGACTTGATCTGTAGTGTGGAGGGTAGAGACGGGACTCCTCTGCGGTGGTAGGCTGAAGAGGTCTGTAGTTTAACTGATGCAGTCAGACCTCCAGGTAGAGCTGGGTCTGTTGTGGTTCCTTCTCTCTCCAGGTGGATTAGATAGGAAGGACTTCCCTGGAGCCATATATGCTCCAAGTCTCCCCCCACAGCCTTTGAGGTAAGAACCTGACCTTTACTGGAAACAGTTACTTTGACTTTTTCATCTTTGCCGCAACTCTGCATGGTTAGGAGGCCGCTCTGCTGCAAACCACGAGGACGGAAACTGAAGAACTGCTCAGAGTGGAAGCCCCTGTCTCGGAAGGTCACCCACCTCAGCTCCCCATCTCTCAGAGTGGTGATCGCTGGCCGGGCCTCCTCATGTGTTCGAGCATACGTCCCCTTGTAGGCCGAACTGGTCCCATTCACCCTGTCGATCACAAACACATCGAAGTAATACTGGGTTTCTGGGAAGAGCTCGGCGACAGTGCAGACGCTCTCCGCCCCCCGACAAGCACACTGCAGATCAGCAAACTCATCAACGAGGGAGGAAGGTGCACTCTGGGATTCAGAGTCCCACTGCTGCCACCACCACTCCTTCAAAATGGGCCACGCTGTCACCCTCCTCTTCCTCTCCTTCTTCTCCTGCTTCTGATCCTTCTCTTTCCTTACACTCTGTTGTGCAGCACACACACTGGGGTAGTTTTGTTGAGAGTTGGTGAGGACACAGTATTCGTAACTTTTCTGTGTAGATGGGAGGCTGGTGATGGAGGCACTGGGCGCCCAGCTGAGGGTGACACTGGTCATACCAACACCCAATGTGTGTACTCGAGGGTCAGCTGGGAGCAGAGGGAAGGTGCCTGAAGGTCCCAGGCCTCCATAGAGAAACACAGTAGCTCTGCTGTTCTTCTGCTTTGAGCGAAGCCTCAGGATGTACACAGACGTGTGAGGATAGGAAGGACCCCTGTAGGAGTCCACTGAGATGCCTGAATAGCTGTGAATTTTCTCCTCTGTACCAGGTCCTCGCCACCAAACCTCGGGCACACTCTTTTTGGTACTCCCTGTGAAAAAGATGAGGATAGTTCATTAAATAGCCTTGCACTGATCAGAGACTTTAATGGCATCAGATCTGTTCCCACTGTGAGGTTACTGAACAGACCTCAGAGACATGCATGCCTATAAATGCAGAATTTAACTTCTCATTTAAGCCAACAAGTTTTTTTTATACCCCTGTTATGTAAAGATTAAACAAAAAATAAGGCATGTATTTTTAAGCTGTATTTGAGTTTTGAACAGGGCCAGCTGGCTGCCAGCCTCTATGTTAGCAGATTATTGCCTAGCTTTCGCTCTATATTTAGCTATAATGAGTTCCCATCCATATGGTCATGAAAGCAATATATGCCAAATTCAAAAATAGTTTTTATCCAAAGGTTTCGATAGACTTTTAAGGGTACAATAATAGCAAGAGTAGAGACATTTATCTTCTTAGCAAGAGAGACAACCATAGAAACTCGAGATTAAGAAAGTATGTATGGTCAAGAGCAGTTATGTGCTGTTATTAAGCTACTGTAAGTAACTTTTTGTTTATGTCAATTTTTGCCTCTCTGTGGACAATGCAGTACCTTTCATTACCCTGAAAATCACATCATTGTGCCACATGTGTAACAAAACTTTCACTCATTTCCTCTGATAATCAGAATTTCACCATTAAAATTTGAGGGAAATCATGTCTGAGCTTCGTCAGTGGTAATGTCATGAATACAGGCGAGCTAACAGGTATTTTGGGCTCTCTTCTACAAAAGTTCTACATCTGCAAAAGTTAGATTTAACTATCTGAGATGATTCATGTCTCTTGTTTCAGTGCTGTCTGATGTTATGATATAACTGTATTTTATATTACAGCATCTATAAAGACTAACCACAGTCTTTGGTTTAAACTTCTTCTATATTAAATTAAAGTTTAATTCTTATGTTTTTGAGATGTTATTTTGACTTCAAACTCATACCAATGCATTTTTTTCTATTTTTTTCTCCTGTGTCCAAAATATTTTATCATAATTAGGGGTGCACTGATCCGCATTTTTTGTCCTGATCTGATTCTTAGGTTTGCAGAGCTAAATTTTGCTAAAAAGGAGAGAAAGCTTCCTTTTTTTTTGTTTGTTAGTTTAAAAAAAAAAAAAAATCGACATTAAAAATTGAGGGTTAAAACACATCTTGAGATTATTAATTCAGTTTAACTCAGTTCAGCTTGTTTTGATGTTAAATTAATCTAATGTACCATTATACATGACCAAAGTAGTTACTAATGCTAAGTTAACAGATATGTCCCTTGAGAGATACTGTAGGGTGCTGTAAAGCAGGTGTTATTGCTGTAATGTGTCTGGTTGTGCTCATGCGTTCTGTTATAAAGCTGGATTCAATACTAGTGATTGGGATTAGTATTTTAAGGAAATAAAGTGGTAAAAATGTTTTATGAACTTATGGCCATGATTATGATGGTCTCATCAAAACACCTACTGTACCTTTAGGGACTCAAAGGGCATTCTTTCATTATGACTGTCTATTGGTATTGTTTTTAGTAAGTTACCCTGTATTAGACTTCCAAAGAGAACTTAAAATGAAGTTAAATGAAGGGTAACTGAGGGCACAACTTGGTTCACGACAAACAAATGAACAAACAAAAAAAAAAAACACTGGAAAAATCCAAGTCTTCTTTATAAAAAATAAATAAACCAAACATTTGATTAGCTTTATCCATTATCACCCAATGTGGTGTCATGTCGAAGTACACACACTTCCCTTGGGTGACACATTTAGTAAACAAACAACAACAACAAACCAAAGAAGATGCCAACACTGAGCTTCACGGTTCACTCCTCTTTGAAATGAGAAATGGCTCCTCAAATGAGACCAAATGTTAAAGAATCAAAGTGAATAATTTAGGTGGATGATGAGGACGTGTGCACTCACAATCTAAATGATTCATGGGTCATGTTATAACTTCATAATGTTATTTTAGCAAGTAAAGAGGCTTGTCAGGTTTACCTTAAAGGAGCACATACAGGCTCCAAGGCAGACTTTTTCTTAAGCCGTCTCTGGTTACTTTGATTTACTGGTTTACTCTCAGCACTCATTTCCCCTTCCCTCACTTCATTTTGCGGCTCTATATTATTCCTCTTAATTTAAGAAATGTGTTTTTTTAATAAAGACTGAACAATCCATAACACATTCCTGTTATTTAAGACAACTTGACAACCAGATATGTTCAAAATCTCCGTCTCTGTCCTTGTTAGAGACAGCTGTGGTTGTTTAAGGGGGAAAGCATGACACTTTTCTGTGTTGCTTGCTTTGGCTAATCTCAGGACCCATTTTCACTTGACATCAGTTTCACTGTTAAAAAATTCAACCTAGAGGTTTTGATCAGGCACACCTCAATAGTATGCATCTGAAATATAAGACAGTTTCATGTAATTTGCTTGCAATGAATGTGTCCTGAACTCTCTGAAAGAACAACTCCATGCATGATTAGACAGATAAATTTAAGTTTTTTGTCCTCATCAGAGAAAAATCAACATTTAACGGTTATTTGACAAGAAATTGGGCTCAGATTTCCCAATAAGGTAAAAAGTCTTTACCCTCTACCAGATAATGTTGGACACTATCTGATCATTTGTCTTGCTTGAAAGCATTAATCTTCACATTGAGGTACGTTTCTAAAGCTGCTTATGTGGTCTCATGGCTCACTCACACTGCAGGCTCTTCAGGGGTTTGTCCTTCAGGGTTCGCGCAGCCAGGCTCCACTCAATGGGGAGATCACATGGACTGACCGTCACTGTCATCCCTGGAGTTTTTTTCTTCAGTGTGAAGTACAGCCTGTGTGCAGAAAGGTAAAAGTTCTTTGATTCATCTCAGAAAAAAGTCACAAAGATAACATCCTGTTTGAATGGATGAGACGCTATCTTGTTGTGCAGATGGTGCAACATCCTTTCATTCTGTTGGATGATTCGCAGATAATTTTCCGTCCCACAGCTTAGAAGCTTTACTGCTCCTTTACACATCTGTCCCTGCATTTGCCTTCATGCTGATTAGACAGCAGATCAGAAGAGGTGACCTGGGAGTCACATGATGGGGCTGCATTGACAGCGTTAGATTGATATCTGCTGTTTGCTGTAACTATCTGGGAATCGTGCAAAGCATAGAAATGTTGTGTTTGTGTTTCAAAGTGAATAGCTGAAAACAAGAGGATAAAAAAGACATTTAACATTCAGTCCGAGGGGTTTGTCGCAGTTTTATTCATAAAATCACAGTTAATGAACTCCTGATTGTATTTTTAAACTTTTTCTGCCTCAAAGAGGGGTTTTGAGATGATGAAGTCTGTCTTTTTAAACTGTTCTGTCACATGCCATCTTTTCACAGATAGTTACCCCTCATTAAAATTAACCAACTGGATTGTTATTTATTAATCAATATTTGTTTACCCTCCTCACAAACATCATTATTCATGATTCTGTGCAGATGGCGCTTGTTTCCAAACAGATGTGCGACACTGTCATTCTCAAGGGCGCTTTGCAGCTTATTTTAACAGAGTGATTAATTTCTGAACCGGTGTTTTCCCTGCGTTTATTTGCTGTTGTGTTGCTGTGTGACCGTGCCGATGGACAGACTGCAGCACACAGGGAGATGCAGATAGCAATTTTCAGCTCCCGGTTTCAGAAAGCGAGCACTGGCACTGGTGTGTAAGGTTCAGGCCAAATGGGCTCCACTTCCTCTCGCTCGCTCTACAGTGGTGCTGGAAGCAGACTCTGTCTACAAAGGTGGATGGTGGAGGGCTGGTGGCTTGTTATTGGAGTGGAAGTAACAAGGGCAAATCAAGTTATTCCAGAAAGGCTCTGCAGGGATCATCCTCTTTAATACAGACTGGAATTTGACATACATGCTTTTATACTTCTGACTTTTGGTGATGTTTTAACATTCTATGTCTTATATGTTCTCTAGTAGAGCAGAGAAGAATATAAGGTTATTTATGGTAGTTTTTATCATTCCAAACCTCTTGCTCTAAAATTGCAGAAATTTTCAGAAAAATGCCATGAGCTCTGTGTCCAGAAATGTTCACACATGTCCCCGGCTCAAAGTAGGGAGCTTTTTACACGACAACTTGGAGTGAAACGTAGAGGCATTTTTTCCAACCATTTACATGGAAATGGCGTTTTAGTTGACCTCAAATGCAAACTTTTTGAAAACGGCCTCCAGAGTGGAATTTTTCTGAAACACTGTTTCACTGTTGCTGTGTAAATGGCAAGCCAGCGTTTTCAGTGGAAACTCTGATGTCACTCTCTGCTTTGCGCGTATGCATTAAACCGTGATTACACCGAGTGCAAACCAGACAACAACATAATACCAGTCTGCCATGTTGTGCTTGTGCTGCTGCATTTACTGATTGCCAACAAAACGTGCACTCATTGCACCATTTCTGCAATCAGCGTATACGTTTTCAATGTAAACACCACATGATGAACTCTTCCTCAGCTTCTAAACTGTTGTTGTGTACATGGCTCCTACAGTTGTATCTCCATGCACAGGCCTGGCTGGCATGCTCACTTCAGTATTTTTAGTCCATTAGCATTTCTGTGTAACAGAGATTTTTTTTCACTGTGTTATTGGGTGAAACACTGTGTAGTGTTGTGTGAATGGAGCCCGCAGTTTTAAAACTGTATCTCAAAGTAACCAACAGAATTCATAACTTTGACTTCTCCTTGACCCCTGTAGTGATTGCTACTCGATAGCTGAATGCATATTACTCTCCATCATCCCGTGCTTTTCTCTACCTGCGAGTCCGTCCTTTGGGCAGAGTAATCGCCATCATCTTCCCCTCTGGTAACCACGTGGTTGGCCGAAGCGGCACTTCGTTCTCAGGGGCCAGAGCCGAGTGTGTCTGGGGCCAAAACAGCACCAGAGCTGCACTGAGACACCAAGACAGGGATGTGAGCGCCATCTCTGGTTCCTTCTCTTTGTCTCTTTAACCGTCCTTCAGTCACTACGTCTTGGATATGTCCCCGACTCTGATGGTGGAAAGGTCAGGAACATTAATCAGATCCCATCAACTCACACACACATACACACACACACTGTAACACCCTGAAATACACTTAGTTAAATTTCTGCAGCACCGTTCACACAGACACTAAAGAGCTGTAGCAGCTGATGATTCATTGATATGAAGAATCATCCGATCCTATTCAGACAGAATTATTCATGCAGGAGGGAAAAGAAATTGCCATGTTGTATTACTCTGCGCTGTGAGTGTGTGTGTATGTGTGGAACAGCTCAACACTCGCTGTAAAAAATCACTAATCGCACTATTTTTCAAAGTGTGAAGTGGGCTGCTAATATCACTCTGAAGTCGACGCCTTTACATCTACATGTCTATTTTTAGTATGGGGAGTTCAAATGGGTCTGTTCTCCAACGATCCCTCATCATGGGAAAATTTGGCGGCCATTTTATCAGGGGAAAGTGACGCCATGCTGATGTGTGAGAAGTACACAAACAACACCTGGAGGCGCTCTTATGAAGTCAAAACAGATCATTCTACTTCACAGTTGGAGGAGTTTGTATCAGAATTCTTCTTCTTGTTTTTTAATATCAATACTTTGTTGGCATTCTCTTCTTTGTGTCTTCTTTTAGGGTGCACATGTGTATGGTTGTGTCTAAGTGATAGTAGCAAGAATGATTACAGGTTTCTCTGTTCTTCCTACTCTCCAGAGAAAGCACATTTGTTCAAAGTCACCCAGTCTCCACACACAGACGCATACACACTCCCTGCCTTCCTCTAACAAGGTATATTATGTCAGCACAGTGCCCCATAGATCAGATGACAATCACAGTGGAACCATGAAGGCGGCTACAGAAGGCACATCTGAGTCTTTCGGGGCCCCGGGATGCTCCCACATCCAAACTCACAAACCCGACGCACAGCTACAAAGTCGCCTGCTCATTATCCTTGCAAAGAGCGGAGGGGAGTGAACGACCCATAAAGCTTTAACTGAGAGACTTGCAGCGGGGCGAGAGAGGCAGATTGAAATAGGAGGGGAGGAAAGGGGGGAGGCAGAGGAAGAAGAGGAGGATGTTGGATTCTGGAGTAATTAGAAGCAAGAGATGACTGAGAGGAAGGAGAAGAAAGTGAAACTGGGAAATCAGAGCAAGGGTGGAAAGAAAACTCTCAGAGCCACAAGGTTGAAATGAATTTGTTTTGGTGTTTTAGCTCCACATGCCACTGATTGGTGTTTACTTTAGCCCCCATGGCGAATGGGCTCTAATGTGCCATATATTACCAGACGGTAGCACACAACCTTTTTCTCACACGCCCCCTCATTCAATCTTGATAAAGATAAGGACACACACACACACACACACACAACACTCAGAAGCAAAAGAAGCTTGGCGGGCTTGCTTCTTCAAACCGGGCCCTGCTGATAAAATATGCATATGGCTCCTCAGCAAATTACGGCCGATTGAATTTTCATAAGGCATAAAAAAAAAAAAAACCTGGGTCTCAGTGAGCAAGGAAGCCTGGTGAACTTAACTACCGGCCTCTATAAATAAATACACACTCCCCTTTAAACACGACTTTGATGGTCCAGCTCAGTCTCCGCTCTGTTTTTCTTCTTCTGGATGAGTTTCCTCTTTCCGTTATGTTTATCCCAGACTGTCAGCTGACTGCGTTTATTCTGGATACTGTTTGGGTTTTAATTAAAGACACTCTGTTTCTCTTTCCCCCTCTCTTTCCCTCTCTCCACTTTCTTTTCCTGTCTACTTTTCATTCTATTCGGCCGTCTTACTAGAACTTACAAGCAGCTCAGTTTCAGAGGGACGGGTTGAGTGCTGTGTGTGCTCTCTGACTGCACATTGTATTCACTATCTTGCATCTCTCTGGCAGGACCATCTGCCTTCTGTTATCTGAGGGTAGGGACAGATTAAATGGCATGGGGTGGTCCCTGTAGGATCCACTATGTCCCCCCTTTAAAAACTGCTTTAAAAAAAATCCGGCCTGTGGTTCGAGGTGGGGGTGGACAAGATGATTGCATGGCTAACATGCAGTGACCATGGAAGTTGATAGGATTTTCTGGCTGATTTTCCACCCTCTGTGTGCATGTTTGAATATATAGAGCAGTCTCCTGTCTGCTTCCTTTACATTGTCTCTGGAACACTTTTCTACACACACTTTAGGTCTGTTTTTTCCATGTGATCTCTGTCCCACTCCACACTATTATTCATGTTCCTAAATGAGGAAAAAATGAGTTGAAATCTATGACTTCAGATGCAATGTGAGTGATAAAATGTGCTGAAAACTCACGAGCAAAGTCTTTAAAGGTGCAAAATTATGACACTGTCAGACCTGCAACAAATAAAAAGTGCCCTGCATCCGTCTCAGCCTTTAAAACACCCCCCAGAGATCACTCAAACACACACAGGAGCAAAAGAAAAGACACAAGTTGCTGACCTACACATTGAGTAGAAATTTGACACTCTTACGCACACGCTCACATGCTCTGCAAGGACAACAACATGCATGCATGCATCCCCCCTTACCTTCTCTCTGTGCACGCTCTCCCACTCCTGCGCAGGGAGTGAGGGATGGGATCAGATGAGAGAGGAAGTGAGGATGGAGCAGGAGGAGGAGGTGGAGAGGGAGGAGGAGGAGGAGCGACAGCAGGTTGTTGTCGGTTGTTCCTCTGACTCTGTCTCCCATGGGGTGCTGCTCACTCCTTGATACTTCAGGAGGTGTTTCTTTCAGGGCTCAGGTGTCCCTTCAGGGCTGTCCCATCACCTCTGCGCTCTTTCTACCCCCTCGGGCGCTCTTCTCTCTCTCTCTCTCTCTCTCTCTCTCTCTCTCTCTCTCTCTCAGTCCTTCACACGTGGAGGCTTGTCCTGATCAACACTGTGTGAATGTCATCCGGTCCCCTTCTTCTTCACTTGTTTTCTTCTCTGTTATTCCTTTTCCCTTCTTCCCCCTCTCTTCTTTTCTTTCTGTTTACCTCCCCCTCCTTCTCCGGTGGTGAACGTAGCTCACTTGCAATTCAAATGGGCTCATGTGTGATTGTGTGTGTGTGTATGTGTGTGTGTGTGTTTGTGTATCCGTATGTGCAATCTGAGAGTGAGGGAGCGGGTTGTGAGGGGGTTGGTTAGCGAGGTGGCTGAATGAGGGTGATGAAGAGGAGAGAGAGAAAGAGAGGGAGGGCGAGAGACTGAAAGGGGAGGTGATGTAAAAGTTAAATACATTAACCATTCTGTGGCTGCTCTGATAACATCTGTATTAGGAGCAGGCTGCAGACAGCATGTTAGAGGTTACATTGCCTTTGTGGCCTTATCGTCTGTTCAATCAGGTGCTCAGCCTGACTCTAAATGAACGTGTTCAAATGGAAGAGCGGCCTCTCAGGCACATAATGGATTTATGCAAATATTTAGTGTGCTTTCTGGCTTTACACAAATTAAAACTGTACCATGTTAAAAACAGGGAGAAAAAGATCTTTTGTGTGTAACTCAGCTGAGAAAATCATGGACCACACATCATTTGTGAATATTTTTGGAGATTTCAGCAAGCTGAATTTTTGGAAATAACACCCCAAAAACTGAAACCTAAGTGTTTCAATCTTATTTTTAGCAAAAAGTTGTCTTTTTAGACTTGATATGAGCCACATTCAAACAGCAAGCCCAGAAAAATGTCTTATTATAAGAAATTGAAAGACAAAAATGATGGCCAAATTGCTTGAAATGAGAAACAACAAAATGTGCCACTGATATAAGAAAAATTTGCTTGTCGAGTTTCTTGAAATTAGATTTTATTAAAACATGATTTTTTTTTATGACTCTATTTGCAATTTTTGTTTTACTCATTGCAAGCAATTCAGATATTAATTCTGTCTTAGAATATTTTGAAACAAGCCATTTTTCTGGACTTGTCAGTTGAATGTGGCTCATATTAAGTCTAAAAAGTCTTTTTTTTTGCTAAAAATAAGACAAGCACTTGCTTGGACTTCAATTTTTCTTGTGTACAAATGTGATGTATGGATTCTTTCATTTTTTAAAGGTCTATAAGTGAGAAAATAACACATTTTGGTTGCTGTTGTTCCCAGTTCCTGTTTGTCAGTAGCACCTGTTTTGACTTAAAGTAGTTGGCGTCACTTATTTATGTTTCTGCATTCTGTCCCAAGCCTTTTTGTGCTGTTTATATTCTCAGGTGTGTGTAACTATCATGATAAAAGTGACTGCTGTATGAAATTACAATACACCAAACACTAATCTCTCATTTCTTCCACCTTGCATAGATTTCATGTTCAAGTGAAAGGTGCAGTGTTCAGTGATCGGCTGACTTTAGTAAACAGAAATGGTCGGAGATGGTAAAAATGAAAACAGATAAAGAAAAATAAATGTAATTCTTTGAACTACTGTACATCTCAAGACATTTTTTCTCAGTCATATTTGTCTTTTCCTGCTGAATACTTGCTACCATACACCTGAGAGAGCTTCTTCTCAGAAAGCTGTGGATTAAAAATGGACATCACTTGGTCTGGACCTTTTCTTTGATTCGCCTTCATTCGTGCTCCATCAAATACATTTTGCTTTTGATGTGTTGACAGCTCTTTCCCAGATGTGCAGCTTGTTATATCCGCTCATTTTTTGGTACTTTGCATAATGCTCACCATGAATAGTTGAATGATACCACTTGAGGTTATACACTCCTGAAGACCGGCAACTTTCTCTTTTTGTTTCACTTTGTGAGACAGGTGTGATGCCCCTCAAACTTCACAGAAATATTCATTCTTCCACTTCTTTTGAAACTCTGTCAGTGACATCAACTTTTCTTTAAGTTTTAGAAAAAAATGAATCTTGCATTAACATTGTTTTGGGGTCTTTGGCAGCATGTCAAATATTATTTTTCCAGCTGCTTAAGGTGATTGTACCTTGTCCAGGGTCAGCTTGGCAATTGGGGGTTTCTTCTTCTTCTTCTTCTTCTTCTTCTTCTTCTTCTTCGGTCCCCACATTGGACTGGATCATTCTACACAGGAGTAAGTTGTTCTTCTATGGAGGCATCCATCTCTCACCACTGTTTCCACAGTAGACAAACTCTTCAAATATGTGTTTGAGTATTCAGTAAGTGGCTGTCTGATATTCAGCTACGAGAACACAAAGAAGACAAAAAGTCAGTGAAGAAGTACTTGAGTGGTTGTTCTTTAGAGAGAACATCAGAGACAGAGAGGGGTATCATATGTGGAAAAAAGGCCTCAGGTTAGACTTAATGTTCATGTGACCTCACCTCTTGGCCAAGCTTGCAGCCTTGATAGAAGTTTTTGACAGGAAAAAGTTGACAAAAAGAGGATCATACATATCAAGCCTTTTGACCCTGAGGGCCACCATTGCTTTGGCAGCAACTACCAGAAGTGATGAGCGAGATAGCTTCACACAAGAATCAGACCACAAAACATTTGTTTTGTTCCTATTTCTGGAATAGTTTGCCTCTATATAACGGTAAACTGTCAAAACAAGTCCCAGTTTTCTTTTCCCAAGAATTTGATTTAGTTGCTGAAAGTATCACAATCAGTGTGGATGGAAGTTGAGCTGAAAAAACACCAAAACATGGTGAACAGTCAAGAAGGGCCCAATTTTTTTTTTCTGGTAATAATCTGTAAATATTTTCATGAATCGGTGACATTTACCAACGTTTTCTTCTAATGCAGTCTGATGTGAAGATGTTGGAATAAATAAATTAGGTCCAAATCTATCCTGAAAATTGATAGGGAAAATAGCACACTACCCCCATAGACACTTGTGTTGGTTTTTGCAACTATGTGCTCTGTTACTGAGTTGAAATTATATGTTTATAAGTAAAAATGTTTCGCTTGTCATAATTTTTTCGACTAAATGAGTATTTTCAACTTGTGCAGCAAATATGAAGCTAAAGTTTGCCGCTAGAAGTGACTTGGCCCAGCTGATTTAAGTACAAATGCCTTTTTGATCAATATATAATTTCATTTTTGTTAAGTTTGTGAAATGAGTCCAGCTCATGATTTCCTCCATTTTTGAACATTGTGTTCCGCTATGCTATCTGGCTGTAGCTTCACTTCCACATCTTAGACTACCTTTCTTTAGCTTTACATCTCCTGACTGCACTTTTTTTTCATAAACCCTTCTCTCCATACCCTAAGTCTTGTCAAAGCTGGGGAAATTGTTGCATTAAAGCTAGCATACTGAGTAGCTAGCTTGTATGTGCCGCCTCAGGCTTTGTTTCAGAGTGAATCCCCTTGTTTGAGAAGCTAAAATTAAAAACCTTGACCCTGCATGTTATAGTGAGGATACAACATAATGAAACAGACGCCTACCGGAAAGAGACTGTATGTGAGTATGTATACGGGCGCCTATTTTGAGGTCTTTATGTCCTCCACCTATAGGTCAAGTGCAGATCTCAGGGATTTGGGGGTTGGACATTCATATCAGTGGCTCTTAAACCCCACCCAGCCCTCTCATCTCCACACAATGGAGGGCCTCATGTATGCTGCTCTCTCCTCTGAGCGCTTTAATCAATATCATGAGGAAAACAGAAAGGGACCCACTACATTGTACGCTAAGTCCCCCTTTCCCCCTCTGCACTGGGGCCTTTTTTCACTCATTCAGCAGGTACTTCAGAGTAGGACTATTGAGGTCGCTCTGAATGGGACCCACTCCACCCAGAGGGAATATTGTCCGACTGCAGGCTGAAATCTGAGAGACCCCCTCCTTCTGTCTCTTTCCCTCTCCATCTTAGCCTCCCTGTCTAAACCCATGCAAAATCACTTCAAAGAGGAATAAAAATGTGGCACATGAGCGCTATTAATAAATGTATCACTTCAGTGGCCGCAACTGGTCTTTTTTATGAGTGAGGACCCTTTGCTGCGGCTGGACTCTCTTTCAAAGCCACCAGTCTTCCTCTCTCTGCATTCGCTGGCCCACTTTACAGCCCCTAAGAAGTTCTGAAAGTCGGCAATCTGGCAGTGCATGATACGGCGGCTGCTTTTTGAAGATTGGATGGTGATTAACCTTAGAGAGATTACTGCTCACATAAAACTTTGTCTATGAATAAGCTGCGACGGAACAAACTGTTTGTCAGGGGCAGGATTTGATTTGAGAATCACGGTAAGACTGTTTTTGGACATCTGTCAGACATGTGTCAACCCTGGAGTGGATGCACATCCCTTAACACTTTAACACACGCATCCTCTCACTCTGTTTCACTGCTGTCGTGACTGGCCTGAATATTTCTTTTGATCCCACAGCTCCTCTCCTCTTGTGTTGTCTGTTGTTTAATAATTTATCCTCACATACATACAGTCACCGGACAAGCTCCATCTGCACAGAAAGCGACACGGTAAAAATTTCACTTGGTGTAATTTCATGAAAAGGAAAGTGCAAAACTGGCCCTTTCATCTATTATTGATGTCTGCTTACAAGCCATGCATTATGCAAGGGGGGGGGGCTGTCTTTATGACAACCATGTATTAAATATCATGTTCTGCAGGTCGTGGGGGTCTGTGGCTGCGTGCTTTCACTGCCACAGTTAGTTGGCTTTGGTGTGTAGTAATAGCTTTCATGTACTGTGTTGTAAAAGCAAAAGGGACCAAAAGGGACAGACAGGGAGAGAGATTGACAGAGAGAGAGAGAAAGAGAGGATGAAATGGGGGGTGAGAGAGAGGGAGGGAGGGGGTGTGCTAGCTGACAACGGGTTAACAGGAATCTTTATTTTTAACACCATGTCATCAACAGCCGCCCATCTGCTCCTGTGCTGTCAGAGTCCCTTGGGAGTGTGTGTGGTAAGTGTGTGTATGTGTAAATGTAATACAGAGGAAGAGAGAAGAGAGAGAAAGCCATCACGGATCAGATCACTGATCACAACCCAAAGGAGGAGAAGATGAAGAGAGAGCAAGGTTAGAGAGATGGGTGTCCCATAGATATCTCCATCCCTCCTCTTTTATCCAAAGTGGGCGTGACAGAGGAGAACGAGCGGGAGTAGAGGTGATGTTTGTGTGTGTGTGTGGGAAGGTAAAGCAGGATTAGGTGGATCAATCTACAACTCTGTGTTTGGATGGGGGGGAGGGCAGGAAGGAAGGTGGTCCAGAGGTAATGAGAGGGAATCTATTAGCAGAGACGAAGGGGGTGAAGACACACAAAGAAAGAAGGAGGAGGAGGTGTAATGTTGGACCTTCAGGGGTGGCCCTGGCAGCACATATAATTTTCTCATTTCTGGGGGTAGAAAGGGAGCGTATGTTGGTGGCAGACGACAGGGGTTGGACTCTGGAATCAGAACATTTTCTGTTTTTTGAGAAGAGACCAGACTAACAAGTTGCCATCCGCAGGTCACTCATCATTAGCAAATACAGTTTCAACACAGTTCAGCTAAGCTCCCTACTTTGTGTCTGCCTTCCTTTTTTCCTCCTAGTTTGGACTTGTTTTTCATAGCGCAGCCCTCCAGTGAACCAGTCGACTTCATCAAAAGTTTCGAGTGAGATACCACCAGATTGAGAACATCTTTTTTTTGCTTTTCGCATGACATGAAGAGCAAATCGCCTCAGTCTTGTGTGAATTTGCATCTCATATTGACGACTGAAATCTTGCCCTCTTTTTTCTACATCGTCTTCCCAGTGTCTTCCTTATTTCGTCCTTCAGGCGCACTAAAAAAGGCTAATTAGTCCAGAGAACCCAGTTGAACCAAAAGAAGCCACCCCGGGCCACGTGTACTCATCCTTCTATTGATCTTACACCAGTAGATACACACATATCACACGCCAAAAGGAGGCGAACAAACAAGTTTTTCTTGCAGCATTTATAATGGATGGTGCAGACATAAGAAAAGGCATTCAACTTCTTTGACCTCGGCAGGGTTGAAAATGTAAAGGAAATGTTATGCAGCATCAAAACCTTTTATTTTTCTTGCACTTCATCTTCTCCTCAATTCCTCTCAGCCATCCCTTCCCCCTCTTCCTCTCCATTCTCAGTCTTTCCCTCATTTCTGATCCATTTTTTATGCATTACACCATTACTCTCAACTCCCATTTACAGTGCATTACCTCCTTCCTCCTTCTTCTTCTTCCACAAACACACTTTATCCTCTTCTCTCCTTCCTTTCAGTCACTTTTCTCCCTCCAGTGCATCATGACACTTTACTCCTCTTTTCTCCTTCACCCCCCCCCCTTTATTATCTCTTTGTCTCTTCCCCAGTCACGTCATCCTTTGCCCAGAATCTCTTTCCTCGTCGTATTTATTTCGCATTATCATTCAGTATATATCACCCTGTTCGTCTACACTCTGTTTTAATTGGTCATTCAAAGCATGCCATGCAATTAACTTCTAAGTGATGCCTATTGCTTCTGCTCTTTTACAACACAAATGTACAAATGTCAGCTAATGTCATTAACACTGCAGCGGTCAGTCCATCCAGACATTTATTGCCTCATTTAAGCAACACATGAGTGCACATATTAACCAGCAGACTCCTCTTTGATGAGGGTTCATATCACTTTATCAGACTCTACGAGGCAGAGGGAACTACAGTTGGAGATTGGAAGAGAGGGCAGTAAAGATGCCATCTTGTAGCTTTTGAATCAGATAACTTGTATGCAGCATGTTGTGTGCCGAGCTAAAAAGCTTCAGGAGTTCCTTGTTGTGTTTTTTGCCGTGTCAGAGGTTGATCTCTTTGATTGTAGGACACAGCTTGCGGGAGCCCATTTTCATTGCTGAGGATAAAACAGAAAAAATCAATTTGGTTTAAAATTGCCTGGGATAGAAGTGAGACAAAGAAATAAAGAAGGCTGTATTGACTTGTAAAATGTCTGCTTTTAACACATACTCCTCAAATATTCAAACACTCAAAGGCATCTGTTTATTTTTTCTTTTGTAAAAAATGTTTAAAACATCAAAGGGACCCGAAAATTTATGTTTTATACCCACCTGAAACTAAAATGAGAAGTATTAAGCACACACAGGACCTTTATATTTCAATGTTTGTTAAAATTATGAATGTGAAATCTTTCCCATAAAAAAAACGATTTTGTATGCACTTCACATGTGCACTTATTTTTGGGATTAACATCATTCTAATCGAGATTCTAACTTTCCAGTTTACATGGATGCTCAATAAACTGATCCAGTTGAGATGTGTATGAACATTTAAGTGGACGCAAGCTATGGTAACATAATCCCTCTGTTAATTCAGATAATGCCATTTAGTAACAACTTCCCCACTCTCATTTAAACTTATGTATTTGAGTCAAACAGTGGTGTACAGCTAAGAGAGCGAACCAACAGGAATACTGATTTGATTGACAAGTCTCTGTCTCATGGGCTAAGTCTGTATCACCTTTGTGCACTAGAGAATTTACCCCCCTCCTTCCAGATGTCTGAGAAGTCTCTACACTCCACATACATTTTTTTGTCTTCATATGAAGGTTCAACAATCACAACTCCATTCAAAGAAAAACATCAAGATGATTGCACTAGCTCTGCTAATGTTAGCCACACCTGGTAAAAAGGTTTGACATAATTTCCTTGCAGACACTGTAATCCCATCTCAACAATTTAGTCGAAACAATTAGAAAATAATTAACTTTGACAGATCGTAAGTCTTGACATTTAGATCATGTTAAGAAATATTCTCTCATCTGATCATCATAATTGGTCTTTTAGTTCTCCTTGGTCAAGTTTTTAAACTAAAATTTCAAAGTGATGGGCAAATGTCTTGGATTCATTTCCTCCTCAGGATAAACACTATGAAAAGAGTTATACATCCAGGTCCTGTATGGTGCCTGTGAAAATGAAACCTTTGTAACAACATGAAGGTTAACTTGGATAAAGTGGGTTGAAGTCAGAGCATCTGTCTGCACTGCAGCTATTTTGATCACTCAGGTTTTTTACCACCTCACATTTTAGTCCATCAACTTTATGAGTGTGCAATACTTAATTACCCCTTTAATGAATTCAGTAATTATCATAAGGAAATTATTATTAGAGGGAAAATGGTCATGTTTCAAATGTTTTTTGGGGTTGAAGGACGATGGATGATTATTAAAAAAAATGCATTATAAGGTGAGGTAGGTTTTTTTTAAAAATAAAGAACAGTACTTTTATTTTCTTCTTTTGGTTGCAAAATTGGCTTAAAATAACCTC
Organism: Thalassoma bifasciatum; assembly: GCA_008086565.1. Taxonomy (NCBI): domain Eukaryota; kingdom Metazoa; phylum Chordata; class Actinopteri; order Labriformes; family Labridae; genus Thalassoma; species Thalassoma bifasciatum. Next base: position 323,885 of record RPOG01000339.1, read on the forward strand.
TGTCATGGGAAAGTAAAACGAGGGCAGAGTTGGTAGCTTACACATGAAATGGAAGAACCAAGACTCGGAGCGATCCACCAGACAGGTAGTCCACTCCTTCAGGGTCACCTTCCTGTTCCTGTTGTGGTCACATGACCTGTAAACAGCACATCATGAAAGAAATGGTGAGACACATACACTCACTCATCTTCCCACTCACCTGTTACATACATGTGTGCATTAAATAAATGGTAAAAACTGCACTGAGTCTCTGTAACACTCACTGTCTTTCAGTTCACCCTGCAGCTTTATCTCTGAAGGGTATTCCTTCAATTTGTGTTAATCCATGGGCAGCGGGAGGCACAGTGGGTAATAAACATTATCATTGCTGGGAATGGCTTGACATTGACACAGCCAGCCCTGCTCCCACAAAACCTGTCACTGCAGACTGGCAGGGGAAAAGGGGGGTTGGGTGGGGAAATGGATGGTGGAGAAAAACGGGGGGAAATGGAGGAATAAAAGAATGAGATAAGAGTGGAAATGAAGGAGGAACAGACAGAAAGCGAGCCGGAGGGTAGATCTATTAGTGGTAAAGTAGGAAGCACAGATGGGGAGGAGAGGTGCTTCAGCATGGAGGAGGAGATAGATGATGGAGGGATGGTGTGGTCATGAGATCGGAGGGGAGGAGGACACAGGAAGTGGGTATTGGCATGGAGGGTGAATGGATGGATGGCGTGCAGAGAGAGCAGCATGGTGGGAGGTGCATCTTGGTCACAGAGTGGAGGCGAAACAAACCTTGGAGTGATAATTTTTAACCCTTGGTGCTTCGGTAATTAGATGAAATATAACATACTGAAAGAGACAGAAGGTTGACCTTATGGACCCCATGTGTGGCATAAGGTGATGGTGATATGAGCATGCTGAGCTACAGTCCTTCCCAGATGGATCACTTGGTCACTTTATTGTTAATCTCTACAATACAAAAAAACTGCAAATCACTGCAGAGCACAACAACAGGATTTGCTATTATAAGCACACTGTTTTCATTCATGGTTGAAAATTAAAGGTAACCATGATTCTTTTTAACTTAAAAGTCCAAGCAGTATTAGGCTTGGCTGCATGCTCACAAGAAAATTACCCACGCAGGGAGCAAAAGGAGCGCAATGTATTGATGGAAATGCTTGAAATATAAAAGCTCTCAGCCATCTGCTATCGTCTGACACGTTTGAGCTTATTTTGAAACTGGTTATCAGAGACATGTGTGGAAAAATCAAGACCTTTGGGTTGGTGTCCCTTAGTTGATGTAAGTAGAAATTTACCTAACCACCCCAGATTTCATGAAGTCAGAAAGACTTTTGCCTTTCGTGTTAATGACCTTATGGAAAGACATGCAATCCTGAAAAAGACCATGGGTCACATATATGAATATATATGTGGAACTTACTTTGTCATCTTAGTCTGAATTCTCTCAAGTTTGAGTAAGCTCAATTTAGCACAAATATTTCTTCTATTTCCTTTGGCTCAAATTCTTGGCATAACCTGCTAACACTTAGCAGGTGACAACTAGTAGACAGAGATATCACTCACTTAAAAAACTGTGCAGCGCAGTGCTCTAGCGGCATCCTTTTGTAATGCAACTTCCTCAAGTCCCGGCGGCTTAACTTGCCATCCTTGTTCTTGTCCAGTAGGGTAAATCTTCGCTAGATAAAGGGAAAGATAAAATATAAATGTATAATTCATGAATTCTCATTTTGTTGAAGTTATTCAATCCCAAACAATGACATTTGCATGCACTGCTAGCAACACGATATGCCTTGGAGATAATTGTATATTTTTCCTTTACCATATGAATCATATCTAAATGTTTGGAAGCAAGTTGCAACCGTTGCCTCATTGTCTAGATACATGCCCTATCATAATCCCTAAAGCACTAAAATTAGCTATTTCCAAATGCTTATTCATAGCTTCCTGATTGCGAGTGTACAGGACGGATTGGACCAGATTGGTTTATGAAACGCTAAAGTCTCTATGACTTTTATATTATTTATTTATTTTGTAGTAATAGTGGACACTAAAGCTAGACTGCCTGACAGAAAAGGGACAGAAGAGCAGAAAAAAGTCAAACACGAGAGTGATGAAGCATGAGGCTGAAACATGGGCTAAAGGCTAAAACACAAACTAACATCACTAAGTACTGATAGATCTCAGAGCACCAGGCTGTGGCCAAACTAAGGTACAAACCCACAAAATTTGCTTGTTGGCAAGTTTCAAAAAACAGTACCTGTTGGTAAACATATGACCTTGTTGCATTGTATCCCAAAAAAAATTCATATCTTGAAAAAAAGGTAGTGTTAAAAAGAAGATCTGATCGACTTTTACTTAAATAACAAGCACAGTACAACAGTTTCCGTAAGTCCTCCAGCGGAAGGATTTTGCTGCAATCCACTTCATACGGATTCTCCTCAAAGTCATTTTAATCTATTATTAGCAGTTATCCTTGTTATTGTATGTATGTATATGAACATGTTTCCCACGTCTCTTATCATTCTCCAAATTTAATATGTATGATGATGTGCTTGAGGTGTTTTGTGAAAGAAGTAAGAAGTGTAAGACGTACCCCAAGCTTTAGAAACACTGTAAGTTGTATTGTATTTCACAGCATTAAAATAATACATGAGTCCTTTTAATTCCTTTGAATTGAGGAGGTCAAGGTGAATGGCAGCAGCATATTAAGTTATCCCTCTATTCACCATCTTATTGAATAATTCAGTGATTATTGACCAGTTCCTATTTATACATGGTGTTCTTGAGAGCCAATGTCTCATTTTGCGGATGACCACACCACAAGCAACACAAGAACTCGCCACTTACAGTAGGTTGTTAATATCGATTTCTCTCCAGACAGTCTGCGCAGAGCAGTTTGTATACTAGCATGATGATGGTGTCTGGTGTCAAAAACAACTTTTATATATTCAGTGTAAGACTATGCTGAGAGTGAAAGTGAGGCTTTAGTCTATTTTTCTTCAGGTAGAAGTCTTTTTTTGACACTTCTTTGTAGATATTGATTTTATTTACAGTTTTATTAGCCAAAGTCATCCTGGATTTGAATAATGTTTTAAAGCTTAAATCATCTTCTCTCTTTGAATAGGGTCTTTTTGTCTCTGTTGGTCTGCTCCTTGGGCACACTGAAAGTGTGAAGCTACCTGTGCCAGTTGTGTCCTCTGGGCATGGCTGAGGCAGCTCTGGGGTGGGGGAGCAGGTGCATAAGATTCCCCCATACGGCTCAAGAGCAGAAACCAGTCCAGGAGACGGTATGGAAACTGGCTGAACTCCTCTTCAGTGCATTTAGCCTTTGGGACTGATCAAGAGGAATAGCAGAGCTTTTTGGCAAGCTGAACGGCACAGTGACGATAGTTTGCATTACACTGCTGAGTGTATGTGTTGGTGTGTGTGTGTGTGTGTGTGTGTGTGTGTGTGTGTGTGTGTGTGTTTACCTAGACAGGGGCCTGAGTGTGCCAGTCCGATTCGATGTCTCTTTCTGCAGGCTTCTTTATGCAGCAAGCACTCATTCCCATATGTTTTTCCCAGAACGCTGCACACTGGTGCCCTCTGTCTGAATGCATGAGCCAGTGCCCGCATGCAAAGCGACCATAGATCACACAGTGAACACAGCTGTGTTTAGTAATTGCTGTACTTGAAATGATTTATGCAAGAATTTACATCTTTATATTGTTACAGAATCATGGAAAACAACCGTGTTTCAAAAGCTACGTTGTTGTACATTTCCTGGTTGGAAAAAAGCAAACACTGAAAAATCCATATGTGCTTGGCTTGCATGCCAGAGTTATTTACCGTGAACAGGACCGAGGACACACACACTTGGGAATGAGGACACCATTTTCCTGAACGACCTGGCACCAAGATCCCACTGGACTGTGGCATTTAAGCAGTTCACAAAGTTTTTCTGAAACATAAAGAATCCATCATATGAAATATCCCCATTTTATCCTTGACTGATTTAACTCCAGCCCTGATGAGAACTCGTTTGTCTTTTAGAGCAGAGTAAAGTTTTTGGAATGACAGGATAATCTTAAAAACATTTTTCTTTCAAAGATTATGGCATTACAATAAAGAAGCAGATGGTAAATGTTGAGATGAGAGAAAAGTTGAGCAAATGGACAGAGACCATCATCTCTCTTCCAGTGATTGCTTAACACTCAGTTTATGCTTCAGAATGCCACTCTGTGCACATATGTGACCAAAGGGGGAAGTACGAGCCTGTTGTAAGAGACATTCCTAGGAATTTGATTTTGTTTTCAGGAAACAAAAACCCTCACCTCACATGACATGGACTCCAGACCTCTGGAAATGTGTTATGGTATTTGAAACCAAGACATTAGCAGCAGATCATTCAGGAGTAGATAGTGACGATAGTGAGGTGTGGATCAAACTTGATTGTTCATCTCACCCAATCATATCCCTTGTCATCTCGTTCTATCTCATCTTATGCCATATCATGCCACCTTATCTAATCACATACTATCTCAAACCATATAATGTCAGCTCAACCTAGTTCTACTGTTTAACTTCAGTATCTCTTCTGTTAAATTTGCACAAGTCATTCTTCTCCCCCCCCCACATTCTTTCTGCCAACTCACTAGTTTGATGATCCCTAATCTCTGGCCTCTGCAAACATCCCAGCTGCAGTTGAAATACTCTGACCCAGGTATCCATCCATCATAATTTGTTCCTTTTCAGAGTTACTCACATTCTTGCACATGCCTGATTTCCATGCTTCCAACATACATCGACTTGAGAGATAGAATGTTCCCCATCTGCTTAACATATCCTACCTACTGACAGGTGACATTGTGAAGAGATAACAAATAATACTAACATCACTTGTCAGTGGTCATAAAATCATGGCTGATCAGTGTCCTTTGCTACATCAGTTGTTGTAAATCTTTTTTTTAGCTGCTGCAAATGTGCCTTTTCCCATCCACTGGGCTTTGGGGTGACATAAATACACTTGTATAAAGCCTGTTTAATCTATAATACATATTTACAGGCATGCAGTCAGGGGTTTGCATGTCTCTTCTTTAAATAAAAGTCTTACCTGGATCCACCCTGCCAATGTATGGTCTTAAGCTCTCCTCTGCTTGTCGCTGTTTGCGCTGGGCCCTGCCTCCCTAACACACACACACACGCACACACACACAGATATAGATCTATGAATATGCTCTTGGCAGGGCTGAGGGAATGAAATGATCATATGCTTTTCTTTTCATGTCATTCCAAAGGCATGCACCAAACACATGTAAAAACCTGTCTGTCATTTTAAACCTTTGTCTTATACTTTAAATCATGATGTGTCTATACATGATTGCAATCAGTATGATGCATCACAGATGAAGATCCCAATTTGATTCTTCAATGTAAACAATCAAGAATGAAAACTTTTCTGTGTCCTTGTAATTTCTTCAATGATTAAAATATTTTCCTCTACAAACAGGGGGATGAAAATGGTATGCTGAATTCATGCGCTCTAGTTTCCAAACTTATATTTCCAACAACTTTGTAGTATGTGCCAGATCCACATCAAGACCTTCAAGATCGGATGGGAAACAGGTGCAGTGCTGACCCAAAATAATCATGCTTCCATTGTTCAGGAATGGCTGGTTTAACACTTTATACTCAACAACCTCGGTGACTGTAACAGCAAACAGGTGAGGGAAGACTGCACAAAGTATTTCACAAAATACTTTTGTATGTGCAGCTCAAAACCTAGTTTTGGGGAAACCTTGGGTCATCTACAGAAACTGAGATTTGTACATAGCTTGAAGGTATTTTTCAATGCATTTCTTATTACTATTATAAAATTGAGGCAACCCACCCCCACCCAGAAAAATAAGGTTGAACTCACCATGGCTGCCCAAACATAAAGAGCCAGACACAGAAACAGGTCAAAGGTCAAGCTCATGTTCATGGTTGAAACATCCAGAAGGCTGAAAGGAAAATCCTGCAAGAATAAAGCATGAGAGTAATTCATTCTAAGCAAACAACATACCATTTGTGACCAGAAAACGAAAACCAAACACACAAGAAACTAAATCCAGTTTGATCATCCCTCTATTTTCACATTTCTTGGAGTAAGTCATGAAAAATCTTAAAACTCAAACACACTGAAGAGTCATTTTATCCACTGCATGCTTATTTAACAGATGTGTTTTCCTCTTCTTTCATCTGAAGTGTCATTTACCAGTCATTCCCATAATAGAGTCTGAAACAATGTCTCTCATTGAGTTCCAGGAAAGGATAAGTCTCCATCACCAAGGAAATGGAGGTTTGAATTTCACTTGAAGGATATTCAGCTACTAGTTGAGGAAGTTATTATAGTCTAACATTTTCTATCTCCCTTGCTGCCTTGAAAAAAAGAAGACATCTTACCGGGGTTTCTGTCACTGCTTTCTTCTGTTGCTTAATTCCCCTGTTAGAGCTCCCTCTCTTCTCCTTGTTGCAGGATACTTTTCTTTTCCAGTCTCACCGGCGCCCGTGAGGGTGTACTCTTCTTACAACCCTCTCCAGCAGTCTTTACTTTATCTTTTTATTTGATCCATCTATTTTTACATTCTTTCCTTATCTAACCCCTCCTCTCTGCTTTCCCCTTGTCTGTCTGTCTGTCTTTATCACTTTTCTTTCCTTGACATTAGCTTTTTTGTAGACCGCAGGAGCAGCACAGGCACCTGACTTCAGTGATTCTACAGGACACTGAGCTGTTGCTGAGATGATAAATATGGGACAAAATTACAGGAGAGCTTTTTGAAGAAGGGAGGGACAGGATGAGTTTTGGGGGAAGAGATTGGTTTCCATTAAAGCTGGCACAGACCCACGGGAAGATTTATGAGCCAGTGAAACCATATGGTCACATTTCTTCTTGCTGTTACATTAGACCCCCCCCTCTCTCCTCTGCTCTTTCTTTCTCCCTAACTCTCTCTGCAAATAAAAGCTGAAAGAAAGAATGTGTGGAAGAGTGACGCCTCCCAAACCATGAACTTTCACAGACAATAATATGAAAAGGTTGCCCTCTAGTGGTGATACTAATCAATAACACAGGCTGACAGATGTATCCCACAAAGTGTATTTCAAATCAAACAAATTATTGGCTAGTCTCTTGTTGAATTTCCTTTTTGTGATTTTATGAGCACACTTAGTTTTAATTTTGGCATTGTGACACAATCCCTTCATGAAACATTTAATGAAACTGTTCTAAAAGTTTTCCTGAGTAAGCTCCTCTCGTGGTACAGAGGAAACATTAAATTTTAAGGCAAGGGGAGGAAACAAAACAAAACACATGAATAATATAAGTTGTAAAATGATTAAATAAATATATCCTTGAGAAGCAGTATGTTGTTGAAACTGCTCCATGTTTATTGTTATTTAGGGTGACATAGCCAAGGATAGATTGCAGACTCTGCAGAACTGCTTCCTGTCCCCCGAGGGCCTTTTAAGCCCTGATTTGAGTGCATGTTGGAGGGTTTGTGCAATAAACACTTGTTTGCTAACACAAAACTCTGTATCACTCCATCAGATGAAGTGGTAGCCTGGAGACAGGTGTTGTTTTCTTTTCACTTGTCCTGAAAGCGTATTGGTTTAAATTTGCAGGTTAAAAGGCACCAAAAGTTGAGTTTAGGACTTTAATTTGAAAGGGCACTTGGGAGCATCAGTTATTGGATCAAGGGGCCACTTAGGTTGATAATACAGGGTTAATCACATCAGGATGACTCATACCAACTCAGTTGGAAATCTGAACAGATACAATGTTGAAGTAATGCTGAAGTGCAAAACTTTCTAAGATAATGATAAAAAGCCAAACAGTACACAGAACAGTTCAACAGCTTGCGTTGGAGAGCGATGATGCTCAAAAAGTATTTGCACATAAAGCATATATAAAGCATTTTTTTTCTATTAAAGAACCATTTGAAAGATATTTCATGGCTACAACCAGTAGTTTTTGTGACATTATCATCTCCTTTTTAAGGCTCAAAGGGCAAATTTTAAACATTTGATGAATGTCCTAATCAAAAAACTCTCAGGTGGAATATGGGGTCGTTCTGTTGTATCTGTACTTCGTAATGTTTCTAAGACATTTTGGAGTACACTTTACTTTTCTTTCATGCCACTTTTCAGACTTAATAGATTTCAGGGGGACTTTCTTGAAGCCTACCTTTTTCATAACTGCAATATCCTCACATTGAACCAGCCCCTACAACTACGATATTGCCTTACATTTGTTTCTCAACACAATAGTCACATCATACAATTTTAACTACAAGTAAATTTTTATTGTACATATTTTTCATCTTGTCCAATCTTTTATTTGGTTCCATATTTTTAAGTTGTTTCAGTGACAGATTGAAGTAAGTTTACTCTTTTAAACACGGCACAACTCGTCAAACATGTATGCATGTATGAGTGTTTTGCCTTGAGTTAAATTAGGGTGATTATATTTTAAAACCCCCCAAAGAGGACCCTCCCACCAAGCCCAAACTAAAATACAACAAAGTTTGTAGCTTTATAACACATTTATTCCTTATTTTTTGAATTCCTTTTTTGTTTGAAGTGAATAAGTATTCAATACACATAAATTATTAATAGAAACCCATTTCTGTCAGTGAGAAATAAAAAAACAAACCAAAACATGGCTGTGCCGAGATTTTTTTTGCCTATGTCAAACTGGAATTTTTAGACTGAATACAATTTTCAACTTTTAATCTCAGGATTTGGACTTTTTATCTTAAAATTTTGATGTCTTATTTTATAATTTTGACTCATATCTCATAATTTCAACTTTAAAAGTCAAAATTTTGAATTTTTTCTCATAACTTGACTTTTCATTTGGAAATGTCGACTTTTGTCTCAGAATTTGGACTGTTCATTCCAGAATTTTGACATTTCAGCTCAGAATTTTGAAATTTTTCCTAATAATTCTGACTCTAACTTCAAAGTAGGACTCTTTTTCTCGAAACATTTTGACTTGATACAGGACAAAGAAATTCTTAACCAAGTTTTCATTATTATTTTTTTTTATGGGAGAAATGGGTTTCCATAATAATGCCTCGTCACATGCTAAAATAGAAAGAAAAAAAAAACATTAATAAATATTTAACAAATATAAAAAATGCCTCACAATCTTGGTTGACATTTAATTTAGTGTAAACCTACTACTGTATATCTCCAGTTCGTCCGTTGAAGTGCATTTCCACTTCAGCATTTCCTTTTTCAGGGCACAGACAGAAAATCCACCCGGACATAATTTTACAGCTAAAGGGAGGACATGTCCGGGCATCAGAGGACGCTTGGTCACCGGAGTTAAGTATAAAGTAACAAGACTTCCCTCCTTTTTTTTAGTGAATACCGTCGCGTGCACAACAGGAGCACAACAAGGCACGTTCATTAAACTCTGACGTCACTTTAAGCCAGCTGGAGGATGTAGTTTTCAGGCTGGTTTGCAGCCAGTGAACCACTCTGAACGGAGCAACGAGTTGAAAATATAGCTGCTCTCCGACAAAGTAGTTCAATTCATGATAAACATGTGGACAAAATCGTTATAGTTTAAAGAAAAGGAAGCAAAAATTGAAAGCACTTGAGGTTTCGCGTGCAGTGTTACCCTTTGAGACCCAGGTGACACGGGCTCGCTCCGCCCAGCTGGAAGCGAAAGGACGATGTCGGAATGATTAACTGCTGTGGGAAGTCAGTCTCCAACCGTGTGTGCGACTGCTGTGGTCAGTTTATCGACAACATGGGTTTCTGTTCCGTGTGAGCTTTTTGGAAACCAATGCAATAGAGAAATTTGGGTTGAGGATTTCCAGCTGATGCATGGGTCCTGTTTTTTTTTTTTTTAGTTAGTGACGCTCAGGATCATCAGTGGGTCGATGTTGGCACCGTGACGGTGGAAAAATAACGGTCAGTTATTCAATTGTTTCGGGTTAATGTTGTTATTTTTTTACGTTTACGAGGAAATGCGAGAAACTCCTACTCAAGCAGCGTGAATAGGTGATTTCCAGTCGCCTTGACCACACAGGACTACATTGTTATGAAGCGTAATGCTCTCTACAGTACTTTTGTGTTGACAAGCTGTCACTTTATGAATGAATCTTTATTGATATGAACAGAAAAGTAAAGAGTACCATGTTGTCACTTTCAAAACAACAAACAAGTGGACTGTCTGCTTTGCCCATCGTGGGAGCTGTAAAGTGCTCCTAAAAGCATAATTCAGGTAAGAAAAGTCTCATGTAACCTGGCTTCTCAATCCTTCCTAATACTGTATTTGCACAAATTCTTTATTAAGAAGTATGTGTGTGTTTTTTGTATTGCTTATTCCTCATGTGTTGCTACAGAACATTCCTGCTACACATTTTAAACTGTACAGATCAAAACAATCCAACAGTGGTTTAATGATGGTAATGTTGCTGGTTACTGTGATCAGAAAACGCCATGTTTTTTGACGTCACACCCCCCCCCTCACACAGTCATAAGATGCTGTGGAAAAAGTCAGTGGACCATGAATAAGGATGGTCATGGCATTATGTAATAGAACAGTATATAAGATAACTTCTTCTTATATGAGACATGTGTGACTGATAGAAATTTTAAACACTGATCTTGTGATGTTATAAGTTTCAATACTTTATTTCATCATGCCAGGGCAATCACATGACAGTCTGATTGGACTCAGATTAGTTTAAGTTACTCAGAAAAAATGTCCTCCTCATGCCCATGAAAGGACTAAATGGTAACTTAAGATGACACACATCCTCCTGCTCCTCTGTGAAAGGAGTTCAAATTTAACCAAGGTTTTTATACTGTGCTGCGCAGTATCACATATTCATATTTTTGTACCACAACTGGAGTTCCTGTCTGTCATGTCACATTGCTATATGTGCATGCTTGTCCCATTCTGGCGTCTGATCCATTAACATCCAGAAAAGGTGATAAATGCATGACATCAACACACTAACATACATTAGGATAAGGCATGACTGATTATTCTCAGTGTAAGTGAGATAGACCCTCCACTGGTGCTACAGTGTTTGGGTGGGGTTGCAGTTGCACACACACTTGCATGCAAATCAATGTGTGTGTTCCTCAGGCACCTGTTGGCATAGGTCTTAGAGCGCCACCTTGGCTGAGGGTGTGTTTACAATCTGATTCCCCCTCCCAACAACAGCTGAATGTCTCAAATGTTCGTCTGTCTGCAGAAGACCCCCCAATTGTGGTTGTTGGGGTTTTTCCCTGTGCTGTTCCTGACTGTCTGACTGTCTGACTGTCTGACTGCTTAAGCACCTCATCTAGCCTTGAGGGGAAGCACGCATTTTATTCTTGCATCCTAGTCATTCCAAGACACAGAAAGACTCCAAAGAGGCAACCTTGAGACCAGTAGATAAGGTGTAAACATGCTTGTGTGATGCTCAAAGCAAATATTACAGCGCAGATACGTTGTTTGTAAGGCAATGACAGAAATTACAGACTGGGTGAGTCCTTAAGAGCATTATAAGTGTTATAAGTTTCTTGTATTGGAAGTGTAATTTATGTTTCTTGCTGGTCTCCCCTGATTTGTCAAAAAAATGACACCTCATCCCTTTTCCTCTGTATTTTAACTTCGCTTGCACATACTCTGCCTTAACTCATAATCAGTGGGGGAACAAATGACTGAGTATTTAAAAAGCCTAAAGATGAGCTCATTCTTCGTGGTGCATTGTGGTTGCTTTCATGTGCGTGTTGTGGTGTTGTCGTGGAGCCAAGTGACTCGATTTGACTTTGACTTTTCTCTGATCCTCCTTGCCCTCCCCTCTCTCTCTCTCTCTCTCTCCCTCTCTCTCTGTATGTGGTCTATCATTAGAGCTATACTTAGCTACGCTTATCAGTTCTGTCATTGCCTTGGTAAGACCGCAGATGTTGAGGTGCTTGGAATAGCTCTGTGTGTAGCAGAGTGGGGATATGGGATCACAGGTGCACTTGCACAGGATCAGAAATCGAGCATTGCTTGGGGAAATGGTGGCCTGTAGGGATTCTGTGAAACACCTTTGGAATATAAAGGGATGCTTTGAAGTATTTACAATAAATCATTCAGATCCTCTTTGCAGTTGGTTTTCATTTCTGTGAAAGGCAGGGTTTTTCATTAGGTGTTGCATCAGGTGAGGAAACTTGGCTTAAAAGCATGTGAAAGGATTAGCAATGAAAAAGCATTTATCTTCCTCAGCGATTTTCAAAGGTTAATGTACTCTAAGTTTCATCTTGAACCTTTTCATTGAACAATTCTACAACTAAAACATGTACAATAACCTAATTTGCACTGTGATAATATCAGGATACTTCAAAAGAAAGACGTTTCAATTAGGTCAAGTGTTTTTTGTAAGTACACATGCTCTTCTGCCCTGCATGTTTACACAGGTGTCTGCATGAACACAATGCTGGGTGGTAGCTGCAAGCGTGTGTCTTTATTGGCTAGATAATGGCATTTATTGTCACAATGAGCAGCTGCTTAAAGGTCTGAAACCTTTGACTCGACATGGAAACTTTGTCTGCACATTTGCATTTTAACTTGTCATAACAGGAAAAGTCAATGACGATGTGCAAGTTTATCAGTATAAATTAACAGTAAGCTAACATGTGCAGTACTATGAACTCGAAATCCAAGCAGCTTAATAAAATACAAATTCTGTATTCTGCTTGATTGGCCAAAAACAACAAATACACTTTTAGATTATCCTTCAATCTGTTACAGGATTTTAAGGTATAAAATGTCTTAGACTATCTTACATCCCTGTTTTATACTTCTACTCCTTAGTTCAATTTATGAAACTGTTTTGACACTTCCTTTCCTCACCTCTTCTACAGACATGACTATTTACATAACTAATTTTCATTTAAATGGACCTTTCAGTTTCTCAATCTGATTTAATTATTGCTAGTAAAAATGTGTCCAAAACAAAAAAAAAGCCACGTTTATAAATTCAAACCAGAACTTACTGTCTAGAACTTTTTTTAAACATTTAATCAAGATTTATTCTTTTTTCTAAACAACTGTTTAATGCATGATGCCGTTTTCTTTGTGCTGTCTTTGTGCTGGCCAAGTTACATTCAGTCCTGATTGTACAGTTCTATGTAAGTTTCTTTTTTAACAAGCGGGGAATGGGGAAAGTTTGAAGGAGTAAACCACCAGTAAAAAATGGTGCTGCTTTTGTCTAAACAAAAAGTCAAGTTTGGTTGCAGTATATACCTATTGTAATGAACAATAGTTGCTTGTATATTGAAATGTTATGAATACATTTTTTGCAAAAGTCTGAAAAAGTGCTTTGGTCCCTTTTCCCAGTAGGGCATAAACCTTTAGACATTTGGTTAATCCACACATTATTAATCCACACAGTATGGAAGTATTTTGCTGTTGAAAAGAAGAAAAAAACCAAAGCAATTTTTTTAGAGGTTTCATGAGACAGAACACTATAATTGTATAAGTTATTGAAAAAGTACAGTAACTTAGCTGCCTGTCAGTGTTGGAATTTGTTGGGTTGGGCAAAATCTCAAGGAGGTACCATATTCAGGAGCTGTTTCGCACTTTAGCGATATTTCCAGTTTTTTCTTTGCAGGGCTACATCACATGCTTGTGATTACTGTAATGAAAAAGATATCAATGGAAAGCACCCATTCTTTGGTTTTCAGTGCTGTTTGAATTTACAGAGTTACAATAATAAAACTCCAGTCAAGGTAAAAAATAGCTAATAATGGTGCTAGCACAGTGGGTAAAGGGCTAATAACAACAATTTGCACAATACAAGGCTCTTCCATAGAAATGATTCTTTCAAACAGGTGTTTTACATCTTTCTGATTAGACTTAGCTCCATCCACTATCTATCAGAAAAGTGACCTGATTAGCTTCAAGAGAAAACACCCGTGTGCTTCTGAAAGAGCCAATTAATATGCTTCTATATTCAAAGCAGATTATTTTGTGCACACTGTATGCTGTGTCAGGGGTCTGCTTTTTCAGCAATTGCACTCATGGCTCATTTACAGACTGCACTACACTACCCAGTGTACTTCATTGAGCTCCTTCGTGTCTCTTCAGCTGAAAGTGCTATAACCCCATTAAGCCTCGACTTCACTGGGTCACAGGGGTCTCTTTCCTTCATAACCTTTACTCTAAATCAGTAATCCCTCCTGGCGTCAAGTCATGTGATATAATGGAGTCTGTATGTTCTCTAGGGGATCAGACATTGGCCACGCGTCTGCTGTAGGCGAAAGTTAACTTCTAACATATAACATGACACAAAGCGCTGAGTCATTTTCAACTTTGACCCCTTTGATCTGAATTACTCTAACTGTATTTTGGTCATTACTTGTTTCCTGTTTAAAGCCAATAATTGAATGCTTTCCATAGCATCACTTCATCCAGTCCTCTTTAGCACAGATATGACATTGATACCCAAATATTGTATTTGCATTGCAGACTCAGGTGCAAATCACTCATCACATGTCTGTCTCATGCTGCCTCCCTGTGTTTAAAGCAGTTTAAACAGCAGATGTATGCCGAGACAAAACCTAGCAGTGAATCTGTTAATCCCATGGGGCCCCTGAGGTGAATAGAAGTGTACTCCACTGTATCTGACCCTCTTTTGGATTGGTTCCCATCTGCTTAAATCAGTTGACCGAACAGCTCTGAACCTTGTGAAAATAGACTCAAAGACACAGCACTTGATGAATGTTAACTACCCACTGTGACCTTATTGGATGTAGGGAGGCCTTGTTCTCCCCCGTGAGACTGTTTTCTGGTTACAGTACTGTAATGTGCTGCCCAAAGATATGCCAAAGATCCAGAGGAGAGTATTTTGAGAGAAAGGTCCTGATAGAGTGGGAAGGAAGGAGGCACAGGAAAAGAGGGAGAGAGGAAGCTGATCTACTTGCAGTGTATTGTCCATTCACAAAGGATTAATCCACAAGGGGACATGATATTTTAAAAGCTTACAAGTAATGCTGTGACTCGTTTTCTGATATGGAAAACTCATTCATTGTACTAAGAATTGTTAATCTGAAGTTTCCCAGTGGATTCTGAGTAGCCAATAGAAATGTGGTGAAGTATGTAATCTCCCACATTAGCTCACTCAGTAACAACCTGTAGTTCCCTAGTGTTACATTATAATACCTGAAGAAGCATCATCTTTTTGTAGTTTTTTGTCCTCAGATAATCATTTGTGAGTTTCTCTATCTTACATGTGACCAGCCTGAATGAACTGAGGTCAGCTCGTTGACATTACACTGCCCATGTGATCAGTTGTTCTTGTGTTTACATTGCTTCAAAGACTCCTCTCAATGTGAAATGTGCTGCTTTTTCTCGTAAAACCTCTGAGAACCAACACCCACTTTGAATTTCTTTTCAGCTCTCAAACACTTAAACCCACATGTATTGTTTTCCTGACCTAAAAACCAATAAATCTTAACATGAGAACTCATAAATCCAGATCATGAGTACACACAAATCGTTTAATGCTATCCGGTCCAGCTAGAAAAGCTAAAAGCTGGAGGAAAGAGTTATTAGTGAAGGAAAGTTGAGCATGTTGGAAGTGAGGGGGCCTCATATTTATGCTGATGACGCTTTGTATCGAAATGCATTGTTGTGATCTGAACAAGCAGAGAGTGATAAACCATGACTGTTTCAAAACAGCACTTTTAACAAGGAGATTGTCTCATAAAATCTACCAAACCACAGCAATCCTCATCCTTATTATATTTTGTGAATGCAAGGAAGCTGATGGGGATCTGAATAAGGAATTTTATTTATATGCTGTCACAAAACAAAACAAAGCACCCACTAAACAGTGTTTACACTACAAACAAAAATGGCAAAATGATAACCAGACCGCTTTGGCAATGGATTTTTTTTTTTTTTGTTATAAGATTTCAACACCTCCAGGATGTTGTTTGCAGTTATTTTTGGTACTGAACACTTCAAATTACCCAAGCTACATGAAAAAATAGTGTTAATGCAGTCATAGATAAATTCAGAGTTGCTGGATACATGCAGGGTAAAAATATTGGTAATTGTCAAAACATTTCACAGGAAATTTTAAGCTTGAATTATGAGTTCATGGTAACCTCTCTCTGCTTAATGCAGCACCCGACTTTGCAGCTATTAAAATGCCAACAGCAGAACTTGTCTGACGTCACCCTCCTGTCATAAATCAATAATCCCTTTTATGGTGGTCCCTGCGAAGAGTGATCATCATTCAGAAAGCAAAGTAAGCCTTGGGCAGCTTTTCACACTGCTTTTGGCTACCATCTTTAGAAGAAACGGATCTAATGACATTTCTGGCCGTGATTGACACCTCTGCTGCTGCTCGCCGACACTCATCAGCCTCTTTCAGCCCTTGTGGCCAATCAGGAGGTGAAGATAAAATGGGACTGTCGAACACACTGGGACGCTCACACTGTGTAGTTCATGTGAAGGTCATCCTGTGAATTACAGTGGGAACAGATACTCACATGTCTGACATGTCATTCACACAGATACCTATTAAACTTTGAATGATGAGGCAGAGGACAGAGATGTGAAGAATGTGATTATGGTGATGGGAGTGTGGACATCTGGTTTTATATAACTGTAAGGATAATTGGATTTGTATAAGTCCTATGGCAGGGTGTCTGCTGCTCAGCTTCACACCTCAGAAGTGAAGCAGTCGGATTATTCATTTGGGTGAGTCAGGGAGGATGATGGGCATATTTTAAGGGTGTTTCGATGTCGTGACTGGTTGTGGGGATGAGTCATTTTTGGCCCACAGTTTTTCTGTCACTGCCTTAGTTCTGCAAACATTTTTAAACTAAATACATTAAAATATTTTCCTTTATACTGTCTAAAATGAAGGAAGGTATTTGAGTTCTGAATCTGATTCACATTCATTAAATGTAGAGCAGCTAGTTACAGTAAAACAATTAAAAAAGCATTCGTCTTTTTTTGAAACCCCTTGTCTTTTAGGTTTCAACTCCATGCTGAGATTTACGAAGCCACGTGACTACAAACAGCTGATGGTGAATAAATGTCAATTGTTTTACTGCAGGCACTTAGCAGAATTATTTGACTTTACGGGACCAGCATGCTGTCAACCATGAAATGAGTTTAGGATATCAGATTCACACTTTATCTACATGAAAACCACATCACATTTATTCTCACTTTTGATCTCATTTGGCAGCAGCGTGCAAAATGATAATTGCTACTTTAGTTGTAAATATATTTTCATATGTCATAGGGATTATGTGGCTTTCATTTTGAGACTTTATACCATATTGTGGATGAATAAACAGATTCTTTCCTGCTACAAATCATCTCCAAGTCTTTGTAATGTTGTCCTCTTTTCCTTTTTGGCTCTATTCCCCAAAAGCATCTCCTTTTCCCTTCTTCACTTCTCTTGCACGAATGAATCGGGGCTCCTTGAAGAGAAGCCCTATCAAATATTAAACGCACCCATGAAGGCTCTGTTCTCTCCGCCCACACACCCATCACCGCACACCCCACACGTCACATCACACACACACTCACACACACATGCAAGGAGAGAGAGGAGACAGATCGACCTCAGAAGAGTGTCTTCCTGTTCCTGTACTCTCCCCTCTCTCTCTTCAGGGCGTTACCTTAGTTTCAGTAAAGATGATGAAGGAAACAAAGTGCAGGGTGACTTGGCAGGATGCAGCCCTTATCCTAATGATTGACTATGGAATGAAAGTGGTTGGACTAATCTACATAAGTTCACTGAGTTAAGGTAATGGTTTCTTTAATCTGCTGTTGTGTCTGTACTTGTATCTATACTTTTGGTGTTTCTATCTTATACAACATGCACTGTACAGTATCTTTATTCACAGGTCTTAATGTAGCATGCTGCCACGCCTTTACTTTCCTTCTACTAACTATTTCCTCTCTTCTTATTTGTCATTTGATCCAGCACAGTTAGTGTACAGCATTACCAAACCATCCTTGCTGTCTCATTGGATTAGCATCTCCTAGCATCAGTGCAACTCAGCCCAGTATTGCTTTCACTCAATACACATTAGCGTAGTGTCAGTGTTGCTTTCATCCCTGTCTTATTCTATTAGCCTGCTCTAATGGCACTCTGTCAATCTCTTCAGGGAGAGAGCTCTGGCCCACTACTGCCCTGTCCAGATGACTGGCCCACTTATTACTCCACAGAGACACTGAGATCTGTCAATATGTAAATGAGGCTACACTGAATCAATACACTTTTTGGGATAGACCTCAGCTGTGGCCTCACAACAGTGGTCCTTGGATCCATTTCTGAGCTGTGCCAAAGGGAAACTGCTCTAAAGTAGTTGTTTTTGAGTAGATATGTATTTCCCTGATGCTTATCAAACACATCCTGTCGAGTGAAACTAGGTACTCATCTCTGAGAACTACTTTCACTTTTCAGTATCATGTTTCTTCCATAGGTTTTCTCCAGGAGGCAGCTCAGGCTCGGTTCATGTGGATCTCAGATATCCCAATTTTATGGCCCAGTGCTGATGACAGCTGGTGTCATATGGGTGGAAGCATTACGTTTTTGTCTGTTCGCCCATCTGTCCCATTTCTCTGCGAGCTTTTTAATTTGATATTACATGAGGCATGGGCTGGATGCTGCTTTCAAGGTATGCTGTGTTTTGAAAAAGTCAATTTCAAAGGATCTAATAGTTTTTAATCATGCTGTTCCAAAGGTATGAATTGTCGTGTCTCAAAGCAAATATTAAAGTTGAAGAATTTAACGACAGTAATGATGAAACTCTGTCCCTGCACCTGCCTGTCATTTATTTCAGGTGATAGCTAGCTAAGATTAGCTTGCAGGCTATGAAGGTCTGTTTAACTTTTTGTAGAGCTGTTTTTGAGAACAAAATTGTGGCATCAAGCTTCATTTTCAGCCATGATTTCAGAGACACCAATATCATGTCTTTTTAAAGTCAGGCTTTTCCTAGTAAAAATAACAACCGTCCACTTTTACATGAAAAATCCTGCTAAATCATCATCCATGGGCCTTGTACTTGTGTGTCAGTGTATGTGCTGCCTCACCCCTCTCCTCTGCCTCTGTGCTCATGTTTTGGTTGTCTGAGGAGGTTTCTGGACTGAGAGTAGGCGTGGTGACCCCAGCCCATCACAGAGCGCCCAGTGTGCAAGTGACTTTGCATGATGTAGGAGGTGGGAGAAGCTAAAATATTTTGAGATTTTATTGTTTAAAAAAATTAACAGTTATACCACATAGACACACACAAAAGTACAGAAAATTGGTACTGTTGAGTACTGGTACCCAGGCACTAGGTATTGGTACTGTATTGGTTCAGATATAAAAGGTAACCATCCCTACTGGAAACTGCTTTACGTGTCTAATAGAACACACTTTTTCAGTATTTCTAGCTATGGCAGCACTTCTGTTCATCAAGAAACACTTAATGGACAGCCAAGTGGCGTAGAATGTGTTTGAGACAAAACCAGGTAGCACAAGTAAAACGAACATTATTTGCTCCAAATGATGCCACCAGAGAACAGTTTGGTGATGGTGGTCAAAACAATAGTCTCTCTCATTAAACAGCACTTGAAGTGTGAAAAACCAAATCTCTCTGTTTTTTTTTTTGAAGGATGCCATTATCTGTTTCAGCATTTTTTATTATTATTACTATTACCTTTTTTTCCTTATAAGAGACCCTCTGTTTCCTGTCTATTCTTTGGTGTGAAATTTGCATGAAAAAGCTTATATGTTAGATTCAGCAACTGTATTCTATCCAAGCTTCTGGTATTCACCTGTAGATTTCTGCCCCAAAATGTAAACATATAAACGGTGATTTTTGTAAGGACCTAGTTAATGGAGATGTGTGCTGCATTTATTTGTATATAAGTGTACAACAGAGCTAATAAGAAAGCTCCTGTATTACAAAGTTGAGGTTCAGTCCTGTGTTTTGATTTTGAAGTAAAAGGGATTGTTTTTGGTTGGAATCATTTACACTCAAGCTCCTTTGGGCTTCCCACTCTCTGAGTACAGTCAGATTAAATTTTCCCCTTCAATCTTTCAAAACAGAATTGAAGGATTGGGTGTTTCCTGGCACATTTCTATGTTGTGAGATGTCATTGAGGCTCAGTAACGGCAGGGCTGCGAGCATTGGGTGTTAAGGGCAGACTGGCTGTGAGGATAAACAGCAGGCTCAGGGATTTACTGTGTGTAGTGGAGCACCTCCATTCATGCGTAACCCCGATGACCCAATAGATCATCACCCCCCCAGCTGTCACATCCTATCCACATCCATCCTGTTACCCCCAAAGAATGCATCTCTCTGTAGTGAGTGTGCCCATGCAGCTCAAAGTGAAAGCTTTGCCAGAAGAGTTATGAACAACCTCAGTCTCTCAAATCGGATTTTTCAGCCCTCCTGCTTGCCTGCCAGGTGCTTTCTGTTTCGTTGTCCTCTGAGTCAGAAATAAAGTAATCCCAAATAGCCTTCTTGGCAGACAGAAAGCTCCCATTCCTCTTAAGACAGAGCAGGAAAGGATGCCATCTTAGTTTCCTGCTCATTTCACTCACTGGGATCACTGCTAAGCTGTGGGTATTTTAGAAGAAGTCTGTCTTAAGTCGCACCCCCTCCCTCCCTTTTTCCAGTAATTAAAAGTGCACGTTTGTTTCTCTTACATTAAATTCAGATAAACTAAAGTTAGACCTCTCTGAGAGTTTCTTTTCAATGCAGTGTTCTTCAGCTACTTTCTGTATTTTCACTCACCAAGTGTGATTCAGATTCTGAAGTTGTCTGCCCAGTCTGTTATTGTCACATGGTTCAACCCTTTACACCATGAAGGTTTTATGTGTTGTTTCATAAACAGCCACAGAGAGAAGGTTGTTGACCTCAGATAATGTGGGGTTTAGCAGAAGCCTCGAATTCAATGTTTTGCAGATGTGGGGTATTTATTTACAGTAACATCTCTGGGGGAGGGGCAGGATTTCAGTTGAGTCTTTGACAGATGGCCTGCATGGTTTACTGCCCTACCTCTGAATGTGTGTCAGTCTGCTGGGATCCTGTTATTTATTGGTGGACCTTTCTGGCTGACCTGTGTTTTTGTTCTAGCATTAAGAATGGGGCTGGATAACAATCATGAGGTTGCAAAGACAAACAACAGCTGCAGATTTAGGGATTTCAGTGTGCTACATGGCCTAAGACTTTTTCCTATTCTTGATTTTTAATGCTTATTTTATAAATCAAAGCACATTTTGGCAGCAATTTTGTTTGTACTCTGGTATCTTAAGTATATGGAATATATGGGCACTGGTATGAAAATGTGGTTAGTGTACAGGAACTGGTGCTGACAAAGCAATACGGCCACTGACCTGCCAACTAGTTCACAAAAGCACCACATGATTCACCTCTGTGTATGTGTTAAAGTTGTGCAGAATGCAATTTTCGTACATGAACACGCTTAAATATTTTGGCTCCATTCGTGTGATACAAGAAGTCAAGCTTTGTTTTCAATTACCGAACAGGGCCTGGAGTAAACTAAAATGAAAATAAAATGAAAAATGAATCACCACTGCAGACAGATTACTTCTCGTGACCTGGTGATGAGAGAGATGACCCACATGAAGAATTATTTCTCACAGCAGTGTGTGGATTTACTCTGTTGTCACAGTGATCTCCCACACCGGATATGAATTAGACTTGAGAGGTTCTGGGACTGTTGACAGTGGTGAATAAACCTTAATCTAATTGCTGCCTATTAAACACACATAGAGACACAGTCACCACCCCCTCCCTGAGGCAAAGAGGCTTTGGTTGCCATGCCTGCACATGCTGACCTGATTTTGTGTGTAAAGAAGTGTGTGTTTTTGTGCCTGTATCAATGTGTGCTTATGAAGCAGATTAGGATGGTGGCATAGCCAGACACTTCAGCAGCAGCAGCGAGTGTGCCTCTTTGATTGTAGACACGTGTGTCTGTGCATAGGAATGTGGGGCAACATGGTGAAGGAGACCCACATTGGCACAACACCCCTCCCCCATCTCCTGAAAGTTGAATAGATTGTTACTCCAGTATCTCTCTGTCTCTGTCTCTATACCAGTTAATCAATGTGTTCCACTCACATGGGACAAACTGCTTGAGCTATTGTTCATCAATACAGCTGGCACCTATTAAAAGTTCATTAGTCTCCATGAGGGTTTATGATAATTGACACAACAATAGGTTATTTTTCTCTTGGGACATATCTACTGACAGCTTTCAATAACTGTTTGTTGCTATGTGCACACAAGTCACTTTTTTGCTTACAGCACAAGCCATCTGGAGCTCGGTAACTTATGTATTCGTAATCTTCCAGAATAAGCCAGATGGATTCAACACGCAGGTGCACCAGAAACACATGTACACTTGTCACATGGGCAATTGCAATTGAATTAATCTAACAATGGGTGCAAAAAAACAGTTATGTTTTCTCACTCCATTGATTTTACATGTTGTACATCCATCATTCACTGTTCACATTGTACTGGCAACCTTCCCAGCACTGGTTTCCCCTTGTTCCCCTGGAATTGTCAGTTTGTTTGCCTGTTTTGTGTTGGCACCATATCCTCTGAAACATTAAACCAGGTGTTTTGTTTGAGAGTCTTTGAGAAACTCAAAACCATGTTTTTTTCCCTCTACTCTATTTATTATCATGACCTTTTACCTAATTTGTTAAGTTTCGTACGTTTTTCTTTCTACTTGGAATAAAGTCACATGCCTAAATCACTAAAAGTAGGGACAAGATGTCAGATTTGTAATGTGTGATTGAACTTTGTAGCTGTTAAGCTATGTCCCAGTGGCACAAAGAGAGAGGCTTATGCAGCCTTTGTGTCTCTCACATGACTACAAGACAGACCTGCTGTGACAAAGCCCCAAGTCACCCTTTAAGCTTATTCGATAAATCCGTAATGCACCTCATAGTCAGTGATCTTTGAAAAGAAACGGACATGCCACAACTGCAGAAGGTAGACAGGGCTACCTGTAGCATAGTAACGGATAGCTCTTAGTCATTACACATGTGAATGCTGGTATGATAGTCTGTTTGTCTAGAAACCTATATTTGGACAGCACCTCACATTTGACTGGTTTGACAGGCTAATTTAGACATGTTAGCTTGTATTGCTTCATTGTATTCAAACATAAAGCTCAGGCTGGACAACTGTCCTGGAAAGAGTATGACCACGGTAAGATGCATTGGTTTGTTGTATTTCAAAAAGTGGGGAAATAGAAGTGTCAGATGTAGTTGTCAGCTGATTTTGAAAGGACAGACTGACAGACCCGAAAATGTTCTCATCTTTTATCCTGTCTTTGTTTCCACAGTTGTGCGTGATTCCATGTCCCCCATGCCTTTGTTGGCGTCTAATGGAAGATAAAGCACCCATCCGGTCTACTATGGTATCTAGATTGCCTAAGTTTGGTGGACGGTCCTCAACTGGTGGCTCAAGCCCCTTGCCCAATGGGTCTATCCAGGCAACCACTCCTGCACAGGATGGCAAGACCACTCCGCCAGGGGCACGCCCGAATGGCGTGATCCGTGCATCTCCGTTTTCCATGAAATGGAAGAAAGAAGAGGGGACAACACCCCCCAATTCCTCTACCTCCAACACCCCAGTGGATGGAATAGAGGATAAGGCTCCAAAACAGCTTCCCCCTGTGACAAAAGAGGTGAGAAATAGCACTCCAGGAACACCTAAGATACCAAGGTCCACTTCTCTGACTGTAGCTGTCTCAAGTCCTGCCGCCATCCCAAAGCAATCCTTGAAGATGAGTCCTAAAGCAGGGACCAAGCCAGTCCAAAGCCCATCGAATGGAGGTCCCAAAATGAGCCTCAATGGCTCCAGCATTCCTGCAAGAACAGGGTCAGAATCCCACCTCTTGTGTCCAAGTTTGAGCTCCAATTCTCCAAGGAGCGGCTCTCAGGACAGCCTGTCCCTATCTAGTGACAGCCTGAAAACTCTGGCACTGGACAACATGGTTCGTTCAAACAGTTTCACTCACTTCAAGCAGATTCCCTCACCCACCAGCCAACCTATGAAACGCTCCTTTTCCTTCAACCGGGCTGTTGAGTTAGCCAAGCCTCTGGCAAACACTCAGCTGCGACCTCGAAGAAGTAGTTTCCTCAAACCCCCTCAGCTGAGCAATGGAAGAGTGGGCGCAGGAATTGGTGGCATGAATGGCAACCATGGAGGCTCGGGAGGTGGAGGACTTGGAGGTTTGCAATATAGTAGAACCCCTCCCTCTGCTTCCTCTCTGCCTGCCCTATCCATCCCCCCAGCACCCAGTACACCCAGTACACCCAGTACTCCCAGAGCTCTGAGGAAGCCTCTTCTCCCAAGTTGTGTCTTGACTAAGCCGTTGAGCACCAGTGGGGGGTCTTTGGGCTACAGGCTGACTCGGTCTGGGCAGGTCAAGCAGCAGAAGCCTCTTTTTCCAGGTAAAGTCAAGGGTGATATCAAACCTCCTGCAGCCCCTGAAAGTGGAGGGCTTTTAGAAAAAGGAGGTGGCATTAAGCTGACTGGTGAGGTTGAAAAAGTAGATCCACAGAGTGACAGTGATGGATGTTTTGGAGATGGAGGAGGAAAAGGAGGAGAGAACAGGGTGCTTATGCAGAACGCCGGTCAGGCAGCAGGTGAGACTCTAGAGGACATGTCTTTATCTTCTGCCTCATCTTTAGAAAGAGTTGACATCAGTGAAGAGTTTCTAGATGACTTTGACAGTGTGGGAGACGTGTTCAGTGATGGGGACCTGCCTGACAACAGAAAAATTGGCAAGATGACTCAAACCAGCCTGCACAGCTTCCTTAATGAAACCCTCGACTGGGACTCAATGGATCTTGAAGGTATGAAATTTATTTCAAAGATGTTTTATGCTACTTTTGCTCCAGGTATTCAGGTCTGTGTTTGTCTGGTCTGTGATTCACATAGGACACAAAGATGAGAGCCCAATGCAGGACTCCCAGGGACCACTGGGGTTGTCTTCAGAGCGTGCTAATGGCCTTCAGGCTTCTTCTTTGGAGCTGTCACCCTCGAACAGCTCTGGTGGAACCTACATGTGGGATGAAGATGGTCTGGAACCTCTCGGAGGCCCACGGACGCTCCTATGTGACAGCTATGATGACTCAGAGATTAACAGCATGGTGAGTCCTGTCTCTACAGATATACTGAATTTAGAAACACATGCACACAATTTGAAGAAACAAAACCATTGTTAGTCAGTGCTGAAATTAGTGTTCATAAAAACAACTTTGCCAAGGTTTTCAGAATTTCTTGACCTTGTTTATCAGCAGCAACAAATATCACCTCCTATTATTCTACATTCCTTTTTTCTTCCCAGGATATATACTTAATTATATATTACAACCAAGACATAAGGACTTCAAATAGCAATTTAAGAAACATTTGCAGACTTACGATGAAAACTTGAAAATGAAAACATCGGTTTATGAAACAAACTTGACTTTGAAATCTCCGTTAACTAAAACAAATGCTGACAGCTGTCTCATACAAGTGATCCTCTACTGGTCAAACATGCATTCAGCGATCAACATATTTCATTTACATTTCTGACTGTGATCGTCTGCTTGTCAGCAGCACACACAAGCGCAGGATGTCTTCTGCAAATAAGATTTTACTTCAAGTCTTCTTTGGAAGTTTTGGCTGCTTCCTTCTCACTGCACTAGACTTGTTTTGATAAAGACCCACCAACATCTTGGTGTAGTGGCATATTTTCAGTTAAAAATCACAAACTCAACAAGTATTGTCTTTGGTGAACACCCTCAGACTTTGAGACAGTATGGAAATTAGAAATTAGACTGGGGAGGCCATGTTGTTGCCTGTTGTGCAGTACCTACGCAGTAACCACTGCAATATAATAACAATATTGTCACACTTATATAGTATATAAGTAAGATCTTGTGGTATGAGATTCCATCACATCCCTTCTTTTTGTACAAATAGACCTTCAACTTTATGGGGAAAACAGACAAAAATTACGGAAGAAAATAATGAGCTGGATTTGTCTTGTAATTTTTGACACTAAATTCACCACAAAGAGAGTTCGACTTGTGTAGATGCAGAAAAATGTTATGGGGATTCATCTGATTTTTTGCACCAGTAGCAAATTATGGTATTATCCACTAAAGCAAAGACATTCATATCCATTAACTCTTTCTCTCTCGTCTGTGAAGAACTAAAGCAAAACACCCTCCAGAGTTGTTACCTTAAAGTACTTTATGTGCCATGTACAGTCACACTGTGCGTGTGTAATTTAGAGTAGCAGAAGTGCTTGGAAAGTTTGTGTAAGTTTACTCACCTCATATACTCTTTGGCCATTACCAAACTCATACAACATAAAACACTTGTAGGGCTCAGACAAAGCTCTTGGTCACAACTTATAGTCTTTTAGCATTTTGCACTGTACTCTTTAGTCCATTAACCAGTGCCCCTTTTAAATAATTCTTCCTTCCTTCTATAATTAGGGATTAAATGAGCAGAACAAAGGCTGAAAGGGAGAGTAAAATTGTCTGTAGTTCTCTGCCAGCTCTTACTACCACTTTGATGCCAAGGCCCCTCTCTCCCTGAGAGGAATGCTGACCTGGCCACCAACCGTGTGTTAATTGCATCGCTGGCCTTGCTTTGGTTTTCTGTATTCCAGTACCAAGGCATCTGAGCTCCGGAATTTGCAAAGAGCTTAAAATGAGCCGGATTAGACGAAAAATGAGCTTTATGTGTTTACCACTTTTACCATGTGATGTTGACACAAGCTCCCAGTCAGTGACATTTTAATATGTTTATCCCACAATGTTTATCTATAGAAACTACAAACGCACTGAAAGGGGGAGGACAGAACCCTTTGTGTGTGTTTCTCTATTATTATTGTCAGTGAAAGCAGAGGTGTTAACCATATGTACCTGTAGACTCCTGACATTTTCTTCATGATATTACACAACTTTGACATCGAATAGCAGTCCAACCAGCAGATATTGGAAAGCAGTGGTGGTAGCCATTTTGCACGTCTTTGGCCGGCGCAACAAAACTACTTGAAGTCTGTGAAAAAAGAATGACTGATACATGCATCCAGGCTCGAGTGTAACCTCTGTGTAAAATACATGAAAAAGAAATGTTCCCATTGTAGCCCCTTTAACATCTTCACTGAGGGGTGTAACATCTTTTTTTTACATTGTGATGTCTTCCGAGGGCACAGCTACCATGATAGGCCTTGCTGTCTGAGGAGGAAAGGTATGAAGATCTATGTCCCAGGTTTAGAGGAGCAGAGAGGAAAAGGGCAAAAGCAGTGAGAGATTAGAGGGACTTAGTGACTGATTGCTGATGTGTGAAGATCAGCTCTTTAGGGAACCTGCCTTTCAGATATTAGTCTGAGCTGTTTAATTAGAGGAAATGAGTCCACTTACTGTAATTGGATGCATTTAGCTTTCTCTATTCTGCCCCTTTTTCTGCCGTATTTTTTGCTTTCATTTCATTTGTTTGCATTTCTGTCTTAAACCTTCTTCCTCTTTTTACTGAGTTAATCATGTCTCTCGACGGCAAAAGAAAAACCATGAGTATAATCCTGTCACAAAGCAGTATCTGTGTCAAAAATGATTAGTTATTCTTTAGGATTTATCTCACTTAGAGACTTTAGTTGTTAGAGACAGAATGAGACATCAAACATTGTGCATCACTGTTTGTGGATTAAAGCATCTGTTTTAAGTCAAAGCATGTAAAGAGCTCTTTCTTCTGAATATACATTGGAAAAAAAATCCTAAAACAAATCTTATGTCAAATTTTATGGATGCAGTCATGGCTAAGTATAAAAGCAGAGGGTGGTTAGCGTTTATGTCACCAACCAAATCTCCCTCCCTTTGCTTGTAATTTGTATTCAGCTCCTCGCAGGGTTATTTTTCCATCCTGCAGTGCCTCGCTCAGTCCACTTGGAGGCACTATGCATCCTCAAGACATCACATTGTAGATGTGCCTGCCAAAGCTTCCCCAGCTTGTGTGTCTCAGTGTTTTTCTAGCTATATATGGCACTATCTGTGTTCCTATGTCTCTGTGCAAAATCAAGAAGTGGGCTACCTGAGCTGATAATAACATCCCCATAATACACCATGCAGCTCAGTACTGTACCAGCTTTACAAAATTGGCAGTGTGAAATGGAGGGCCACTGCTCAAAGTGACTGTTAATGTTTCCCCGGCCTCAGTACAATTTATCATGCTGTGCAACAAGGCAGAATTTAAATAGTTTAAGTATTTTAGAGAACGCAAGATTGTTTCTTTTATTTTGTCTGGCAGTGTACAGGCAACCAGGAAGTCACAGAATATAGGAAAGAGCTTAAAGTAGAAGAAAAGAAAACATGTCACGTATTACCTATAAGATCTGCTGAATGAAGCCTACAAATAGATTAGAATGGAGCTTGTGATGTTTTATTTGTGGTGAAAAGGGAAGGTATTTTGGAGTTTGGCCCCAGTTATTTGCAGTATTTAGCTTTTGTTTTTTTTAAACAAAATGATATGTTTCATCTTTCCTCTTAACCGTACATACGCTTAGATACAAGGAGTAACAAAATATTAGAGCCACATCAATGAAACTATAATATTGAGATTACTATTATTTTAAAATGATCGCAAGGTTCAGCACAGTGTTAAATGTGACTCGTTTTGCTGGAGAACTAGATTGTACTCCAGTAAAATGTCAATCACATATCGCACTAGTTTCCCAGTTTCATGAGGAGAACTCCCATGTTATGATGACATTTAATGGACTGATCATTTAAAAAAAAAGATCAGGTTCAATAAATTGAAATGATAGGGTGTGTTTTCTCTCTGACCTTTCTTTCAGAGTGGCTCTGTTGATTTCATTATCCACTCAGTCCCCATCATTAAAAGGATTTCCCTTCAAAAGCAGCCCCATATCCCTCCTTCCAGCATGAAACTTTCCTGAAAAAAGCCTGAATGTTTGCCTGTCTTCTTATTATTCTGTCTTCTTTATGCCGTCTTCAACAAACAAAATCCTGCCGGGTCTTTAATCCTTTGCTTTCTCTTCCTTTGCTTACCCAAAGCTGTAGCGGTACCACAGCTTCTTATCCCTGATTTGTTTGTTTTGCCTCTAATTTTAGGGTTTTGTGAAGCCAGGTGAAGACAGGTCAATTCATTAGTGTTTAAATGAGTGAGGTGCTTAAGCCTTTTGTCTGCAGAGTGCCTATCCGTTTATAGAACATGCTGCCAGTGAAGCGGTGATGCTACTGCATTAATGAGGCTTGCAGCTCTGCAGCTCTTGTTGGTCTTGATTTTAAATAGATGGCAGCAGCCCTTTAAGGTAAACACTGTTTTTGTGCCCCTCTTTTGGTGCACACAGAACTTTCATTAGAGACTGTTGTACAGACACACAACACAAGTTACTGCTTGTTAAGACTATAGTCTGAGTCATTGATGAAATTACAGCTGTATTCATCCATATAATTATCAATTATGGCTGCCCTGGATTTCGGACTATGGACTTGACTCTTTATTTTATTATGGAACATTGCTGCCTTAATACCATTGTTGTTGCTCATTTGGACTCCTGAATTTTACATTTTTCATTGACTGCCCCTCTGGTGATGGATAAAATGAATAACATATTATTTTGCTCATACCTTACCTTACCTGTCTCATGATATAGCTTCATTTTGAACAGTACTTGTAAAAGTTTTTTTTTTCATATAGAGAAAACCCTTTCCCTGAACAGACTGGCAGATAAGCTGAAGTAAGTTTAATATGAGAGAGAATATTTGAAACCTTTTCTTTTATTGACAAACATTTGTATTCGGATACTAAAAATAAGAAAAGTTATCATGGTATTTCATGAATATTACAGATACGAGAGTAGACACTGGAGATCAATATGTTGGTAACTCTAGCCACCCCTCACAACATTTAACTGAGCTGATGCAACTGAGTGCAACTTGATCTCTTCTTCATTAAGATCTGAGTTGATATTAGCAATAGATTTTATTACAGATATCAATCATTTTGAAATTGAATGCAGCATAAAGCTCTGGCACAGGTTATGTCTGGGGTATGAAATCAGATTCAAGAACTCTGTGTACCGACCAATCAGTTCTTTCGATCACTGGGAGCTTTGAAGGGCTTGGAAACATCATCAAGTTCTTATTATAAAAGAAACAAAAGACCTAATGTTTACATTAACACTCGGCTTGTTTTCTTTCCCCATCAGTTTATTAATCTTTTATGTTTCTCATATCCAAGTTTATTCTCTTTTCAACACATGATCTGCTAGAGAGGGATTGGTCCATATGTGTGAGCGGTCATTTGCTGTTATTGCTCCCCTTTTTAAGTCAATGTGCTCATAGAAACCCAAGTTAACTACCAGTTACATGTGACTACTAAGCTGGACCTCTTTTGTTGTGCTTAGTGGAGCTAGAAAACTGAAAAATACCAGTTTTGGGTTATAAGCCTTTGTAAACATCCTACTTATTTAAGCCTTCTCTTACTCCATTAGCCCCCTCAGACTGCTACTGCCTTCCCCTGATGTTAGCCTCTGCACAGCGATCAAAATGAACTCTTTTTGGGAATAATGTATTAATTCTATTTTCCTGCACCAACGCAGAACAAACATAATCAAACTTTAACCACAGCAAGAGCAGCTATAAAAACAAGCAACAAGTGTCAAGGAGTCACTTAGTGAAGTGGAACTCAGAAGTAATGAAACATGACCCTTTACAATAAATTCTCCTCCAACGGGGGACTCTTATACTCCTCAGCTGAAGAGACAGGTTATTTTTGTTTCAGAAGGGTTATGATCAAATAATTGAGACAGGGTCGTGGCTCTTATTTTATGTACCTTTTAGGTCTAGTCAACTTCTTCTGAACAAGTCTCAGTATAAGAGCTGACCGACATTTCACTAGTGGATGTTTTTCTTCTCTTTCAAGGCTTTGATGGTGAAACAACTGCAAGGGTTGAGGTTTGTTAAGTGCAACATGATGTTACATTGAAGAGGAAGAAAAGGAGATCATCAGAATCAATCAGTAACTGTCTGTCCTTAAAAAAAGCACAGCCACAAAGTGATTCGTGTGGAGCGATGGTGTTATGCAGGAGCAGCAGCAATGCTGTTTTGCTTCCTACACATTTCTCTTGAGCCTTTATTGGTTTACATTCCTTTGCATTCCAATTGCAGGCTCTGTTGACAGTTTGCAGTATGCTATTAAACTGTTGTCAATACTTATATCCCCTAATGCTTCCCAGTCTTTACTGACATGATGCCTACACAAGCACTAGTGTAAAGGAAATAGAATAAAAGAAGAATCAATATGAAAGAAAGTGGTTTTTAATTGAAGATTTTATGACATTCTGTTTTTTTTCTTTGTGAACCTATAATTGGGTATAGTTCTTTGAATGTCCTCAAACTCATACATTTCTCAAACAATGAGGGCTCACAGCACACATCTAATTATCCCTGTAAAAGCCTATAAGACCATCCAGGCTTTTACAGTGGGTGTAGATTAAGATTGGTCTACGTTGCACACATCTTACAATGGTGAGACAGAGGCTGAAAATTGACTTTTTTGTTGAAAACAGTCCCAGTTCAAGAGCTGCAAATGAGTCGGGCAAATGGATTATAATGGCGTGCAGGAATGATGTCAGGCAGAGGACATACCCTCCATCAAAACCAACACCGAGTCCCAGGATGTTGAGTTTAAAGAATTATCCTGTTAAGCAGGGGTGCAAATGTCTCACAAGAGATACATTCTCTATACACTTACACACTCAGCAGCAGTAAAAGAGCACCTCACCCCGAGTTGCCAGTACATTTCTATGTAAAGACACAGCATCAGCTATCACATTTTATTTCTGTTTTTCTCAGAACATCTTTTTAAGCCTCTGACCTTCAAGAAATAAATTACCTTGGAAGAAGCATTTTCTGATATCTTGCCCTCTCTTCTGAAAGAGTACCTCGGCTGAGATTCCAGTCCAAACTAATAGAAAAGGAAAAAGAGTCTTGCTTCATGTGAGACCAAGGAAAAAGAGAATGAATGGTGCAGAATGTTGGTGAAAATAAGCACAGGGAGTCTGAACTTCTCTCTGGCGTTTATTGATTTTAAACTCTAAAAAAGGGAAGAGTTCTTCTTTGTATGGAAAATGAGCTGCCTACTTTCCTTTTTGGCAGATTGTGTGCCATGTGACTGATTTACATTCAATCCATGAAAAGCCAATTTCTACCAGAGATTTCAAAAAGTTTCTTACAAAGACGTTGGGAATTGAGGTTTTTCGGTAATGAGCTATTTCAGTTTGCAAGTCTGTTGTGCTATTGCCAAGATCACTCAGGGGCAAACTGTCGGAGTGAGAAGAGTTCAGCATCAAAACTTTTCAGTGACTCAAAGGTGTTAATCAGCGTTTGATCCATCCATGTTTGCTGAGTTACTCAGCCGATGATACGTAGGAGCAGAGTAGGTGCCATGAAATAGACCTTTTCATTGCTGCTCCAAATCCAAATGCTGCTCCTGCTGCAGGGTTTGGATTGACATGGCACTTCTGGGTGTCTTAGAGGAATCAATAATGTTCATGTCATGTGTCAAATTCATGCTTTGCTACTCGCTAAATCATTATCTCTTCAGTTAGAACAAAAAACAGTTACAATTTGGTTTGCTCAAAGCTGCAGTTTGGATGCTATATTTTATTTTATTATATGGCATCCTATCGTTCATTATCTTTTGTAATGTATCATCATATCTTATGTCATCAGTATTTTATCGCATCATATCATACTCTACATTATTAAACTTTATCAATGGAATGTGTTGTATCACACATTAATATATCCTGTTATATTATATTTAATATAATCCTATCGTATCTTATTGCATCCTGTCCTGTCTTGTTGTTATGGTCACAGACTTTTCCTCCGAACATTGTATATTGTGTGATGTAATTATTCAGCATTTTTTAGGTATTTTCCCCATGTTTTTCCCCCCACAATAGTGTCAGTCTGTATAAGGAGTTGCAAACCATAATGGACTCATACATCTGATTCACAGCTTCCATTTGCACACACACAAACCGAGTTGTTTATTCCTCTGTTGAGAGATTACACAGAATTAGGCGCGCCGAACTGTTGTGTCCTGCCAGTGCAAGAGCAACACAGTGTAACAAAAAGACACAGACAAAACAGCTACGAGGATAAGGCTGGCTGCTGCTCAGGTGTAAAATATGTTTTTGGTTCAATCTCTGGCTCCTGGTGTTCACTTGTTAAAAGAAACCTTGAGCAACTAAACCAAAGTTGACACAGCTTATGTGAACAGGACATGTTAAAAAAATTGCTGGTTTGTTTTAGCACAAAAAGTTGGAATTTCTTTTACAAAACACAGGTAATGCATCTTGTAAGAATTTCAGCACCTTCTCCAAGAATTTTGCCTTGTAGGAGAAATTCATGATTCTTTGTGATTTATTGTTTTATTTTTATCTCAAAGTAAATAGAAAGAGACTTGTTACGCCGCATTATGTAAGAACGCTGCATTATGTGAGAACACCGCACTATGTAATAATATGATAAATTTTGACTTTAATTTGTAACAGCGCATTTTGTAATAATCGGACACATTTTGTAATAAAATTCTGGAACGCAAGATGTAATAAATTGTCTCGCATTATGTAACAATTTCTTACATATTGCATCGGTTATTACAAAATGCAGGTGTTACACTTTTTTTCCTCGAAAATGTAAGAATTAATTTTTGTTTTGAATGCACATCAGGGAAATAAACACATTCATACCAAAAACATTTGTAACTGCAACAATTTCTGGGAGAAATGGTGAATTTTCTGGGTAAATTTCCAGGGGTGCCAATACTTTCGTCCATGACTGTATATTTGCAAATCATATTCCAGATTGCGTACGTGCATGTCTTCCAACATTTCATTGCACTGAAGATATTCATACTATTACAACTTATTTAGAGCAATTTTTGTCTCTGTGAGCTCGCAAAAACAATCTCTGTGAATTCAGTTATATTTGACTTAGATTTGACCAATGAATGATCTTACTACTTTTTTAAATTAATTTATGTTTACGATTCATGCTGGTATGAGGTAAGTTGATTTTTTTTTGCCTAGTCAAGACATCAGTTTTGGTGGTTTATTACTTAATGCACTAAATTCTTACATTTTCTAGGAAGAAAGTGCAACATCTGCATTTTGTAATAACCGATGCAATATGTAAGAAATTATTACACAATGTGGTAAAATTTATTGCATATTGCGTTCAAGAATTTTATTACAAAATGCGTTGGATTATTACAAAATAAAGTCAAAGTTTATTACATGATTACATAATGCGGCGTCCTTACATAATGTGGCGTAACAAGCCTCTCTTAAAATTCAGTTCATTGTCACTGCAAATTGTAACAAAACATGTTATTTAAATGTATTTAATTTCTTTCAGACACTTTTTTGTTAACGTGTGACGACGCACACAAAGTCTCACCAGAGTCTTGGGTGCTGGGTTTACTCATGTTTTCACTTTACCGACTGCCGCAGCTATCTTCTCCAACCTTGCCCCTGCTAATGTGCAGAAGTGTGACCTGAAGAGCTTTGTAGCATTTTTCCACTCACACTCCTAAGTGTATGATTTTGAACCAAGCTGTGAGTTTTTTCAAACACTCCAAGTGCACATCAGTTCACTGGCTGAACAAATACACTTCAGAGACTGATGGAAGACTTGAAGCAGCTGCTGTTGAGCTGATTATGTGATGTGTATGAAAAGAAGCTGACAAGAGGCTGCAGGTCCTCAAACACATATACGGGTGAGAAACAAACAACTGAAGAAGTTTTAGACTTGAAATGTCTGCAGCCAAGGATGCTAAATATGCCAGCATATTTTTATAATTTTACTAGAGCTGTTTAGACATGGAGCAGACGGTTTCTATGTAAAAAGAGAGCATCTAGCCTTGTGAGAGCACTCAGCTCAGAGCGAAATTCTCAAAAAAAGCTCATCAAATATTTGTCAGACCTTTTCCATTAAAATCTTGAACGTCTGAGGAACGGATTTGCAAGGTTAGAGAAAAAAGAGCAACCAAATGTAGGAGAGGAGAGACAGAAATCTGGCAGAATAAAACTGATGAGACAGGTTGATGTGTACAAACAAAGATTCCACTCACATCCTGATAGTGAGCATTCGATGGGAAAGCAGAAGACCTTTGTTTGTTCTTTCTATTTCCTTCATTATCTTTTCCTTTTTAAAGCTTGAAACTTTGAATAGGAGTCAGTAATTGTGCAACATGTGAGTATTTCTATAATGAGTCATTTTACGTTTGTGTCTTCCTGTCAAAGCCCTGACAATTTGGTTTCGTGAAGCACTAAATTGCCTTGAAAAATAAAGCTGTGAACTATTGATTTATTCCATTCTTCATTTCTTTTGGGTATGCTTTGAATTATTGGGTAGACAGCGGCTTAGCAGACAGACTAACGGCAAACTCTCAGGGTGTTATTTGAATGTTTTGCTGGATTCTGTAAGTAGAATTCAAAATAAAATGAGAGCTTTCGAGGTAGTTTCTATGTGGAAACACCAGTTGCCGGAGCTGCTGGTGAGAGAAAATCAGGCACTGGACCCAAAGGTGAATGGTATTGTGTATTAATACGTGCTCTGAAAATTAAAAGTAATCAATTTCAGGAAATCTTTAAAAAATGATTAGATAAAGAGCAAATAATGTTGAAATTACAGTGGAAACAATTTCATTTAAAATGCAGCCAATTAAAAAAGATCTGTAATACTAATAACTGTATTGAACTTTTCTTGGTTAGAAAACAGAGATAGTTTCAACTTTGTGACTATTTTCCCCTACAAAAGGACATGTTGTTCTAGCTGTCATATCCAATCCCTGTGAATATAAGCTTCTCATATCTCAAAAAGCTGTATCGAAGAACATTTCCAAAGCCAGACTAACAGAAGGACACTGAAATATGCCAAAACAAGATGTAACAGGGGCATGCCACTGTGCATTTGCAGTTAATTGGTGGAGTGGGATTCATGTTTGTGTACACAATGTGACAAAATATCCTTTCAATGTTTTATTGTGCAGAGAAACAGACCATTGATGTATTTTGTGGTTATGTGCATTATGTGCTCATTTTGTTGCTGAACCTATTCACAGTTTTATGTATCTGGTCCCCAAGGTCTGGATATTTCAGTCCCAGCAGTTGGTCTAACAGAGAAAAACACTTTCTTCCCAAAGGCAAAATGATAAAATGACTCTGATACACTTGTAATGTTTCTATAATGTGCCAGTTATGTTATCTAATGCCTTACAATGAAGTTGGCTTTACCTGTGATTATTGTTGTGGTTCTCAGGATATCCTGAACAACCTGGACCCCCAGGGGAATGGGGAATTGGATGACGATGACCTCATGCTGGATGTAGACCTGCCTGAGGATGGACTGCCTGGTCAGCACACACACGAACACACGTGCCACATTTTATATAACAGTACGTCTTCTGCGCTAGATTCAAATTTGTAAGGTTATTCTATGGCCATGACAAATGCTTCAGTTTCATAAGCTGGAGGCTGTCCATTATTTTTCTATAAGCGCACACCTCCGGGAACTGTCCTGATCATAATTGTAAATTAATGTGTTACTAAGGTCTGAGCACACTATTCCCAGAAAAATCCTCACGTTTTAATGACTTGAATAAATTGAATCCCACCTTGCCCTTGGCAGGAGATTTGTTTTTTTTTTCAATGCAACATCCATTGAAATCTTTTAATGAACATGTTATTTCACATTAATGTGCTGCTGGTTTTGTAAAATTTTGTTGCTGCAGAGATTCAATTACAGCTTCAACACTGTCGCATAAACTGACCTTGAATAATAGCTTTGCAGTGACTTGAAACCAGCTGTCTAACTTTGTTAAGTCTTGTACCAGCACCAGGAGCAGAGTTTACATTTGATTGGCTTGACAACAGCAGTGAGGTGATAGCATGATTAGTTCATTACTTTTTGTATTCCACATGAAGCCACCCACTCTCATCTTGATAACTTATCTGCTGATGTGTTGTGAGTTTTCACTGTCTTCTCTCCTCACTTCATAAAAGCAATTAGTTACAAATCAATAAAATGGCTTCTTTGGGGGGAGTTTAAGGTAATTAGGTCACATTATTTCCACACAACGATAGCGTTGACAAGGTTATCAAGGATTCATCAGGTAGTGGGTGTTGTGAACGTGACAGGAGAAGGAAAAAAAGTAGGAAAAAAGGGGTGAGGAATGTTGACCTCAGCTGTCATGAAATAAAATGGATTCCAGGAAGTGAATTTCTCTCTTGTCAGTCAGAACAGCAGCCCTATCAAGGTAGCAGTCATGGCTAATGTGAGGTCATGTGGGATGACTCTCTGCTTGACAGGCTTGGTATGAAGAAACAAAAACCAGATAATGTAATATGCACAGAGTCCATTTCCCTCTGTGTACCCATGTAAACACACAGACGCATCTTTCACTTCAAAGCAGGCGAGTGCAACATTACTGCTGCAACAGTCCCAAATTTATAGAGGCCGTAATGTTCAGTTATCATTGAAAGGACTTTAGAGAGGTGTTGATTTAACTTTATGGCCATTTTGGAGCCTGTATCACTGTATCAATCTGTTTCACTCTGAGATATTTTTTAATATTCAGTCAACCCTGATTGATAAAAACTGCAGCTGTCAAAAGGACCATAAAGTTGAACCAACACTCAAATATTGAACATTACAACCATCATAAAAAGAAGAATTTACCTTGTGGCTGTTGCTTAGGCAGCATTAGTTTAAGTTGGGTGTGAGTAATAAACTTTCAGGTGGGTATACATTATTGAGGCAGGTTTACACCTCTGATGTAATTCTTCAGTGTCTAAACATTGATCTCCTTGTTTCTGAGAGGAGACACTGAGATTGAGAGAAAGAGAGAGAGAGAAAGAGAGAATGAGAGAGGGAGAAGGAGAGGGTGGTGAGGCAGAGGAATGTTCTCACCAAAGGAATGTGAATTGGATCCTTGTAGCTTCCTGCTCCTTTTTTGGGGAGCAGCCATATTTTTAGCACTCTATGTCATGACTGGGGTAAGTGTCACAAGGGCCAGTGAAAGCAAGACATGACCGAGTGTCCGGTTAGACCCAGCCCACGGGGCAGGCTCTGAGAAATGGGATACGGAAGGGTGTTTCCTTCCTTCCAAAGACACACTGACGCTGCCACAAAGCAGGAAGAAAGTAAGGCAAGAAGAAGAGTAGGGAAAAAAAAGCAGGAGGAGGGTAGAAGGGGCCTCATAGGATTTTTTCATCCAGTTGTCAGGCCCCGTGATTGGAAAGAGGCCCCAGTTTTTCTCCCATGCCTGCCTCAGCTGGTGACTCTTTAGCTTGGAAACAAACCAGCCACCTCAGCTGCTCTCCCACCACAGTCATCTCTCCCCAGTTCCAGTTCCTAGGGAGTATCCACAAAAACAAGGCTGTCAACAAAGACAGACCCAGGCAGTGTTGGAGCTGGGAACTCACTCTGGCCCCTTTAACTGCTCACCAGCTGACTGGACAAGGGATCATTTCTCTCTGCTCTCTGTCTGAATGTCTCTTCCTTTATGGATGTACTTTTTTCAACCCCGAATGTTGCTTTTTAGAGGACCTTTTTTGAAGTGAAAGAAGTTATTGGAACCCATTATATTTCCTGGAATCCAACAGCTACAGCTACTTTGCCTTATGTTGACACTCAGGGTAAAGTATTTGAACAACTTGTGCTGTATGCCCCGTATTGGGTCTCTCCTTTTCTTTCTTTCTTTTTCTTTTATTTCCTCTTTTTTTGTCCCCCTTTCCGGTCATTACAAAGACTACCTGGCATATAAAAGTCAAGGGTCCTTTTGATTTCCGGAAGAGTCGCGCTCTGCTAGTTGTCAATTCTGTTGCCGTCCTGGTTCATTTCACTGCTATATGCTATTGAGTGTTGCCAAGTACTGTGTCCTTTTACCTCCTTGAAAATGAAATGGCCCGTCACTGTGTGAAGCCTGTGTTTGCATTTAAAGGGTGCAGAAGTTGAGAGAGGAATGGAAATAGATGAATCAGATACTGATTTATATGCCTGTACTTCAGACAGATTTAAAATATACACAGACATATTGATTGACTGTTTATCTATTTGTTGCACGAGTGTTGGCTGAAGGCAGAGAGAAAAATAGAAAAAAACGTCAGTTATAACCTTTGGAAAATACTGGTCATCTTCAACCACAAGAATGCATTTGGTTTTTTATGAGAAAATCAGAAACAGAAGTGGGGCTTTCATCCTCTGTGCTGGCTCTATCGCACATTTTAAAGACTAGCTTTAAAATCTTGAGGAGAGAAAGCAACTCCACCTTCCATCTTGTATGTCAAACACTCAGTTTCTCCACTTTTGCTTACTGTATAATACTCTTTTTGTAGACCTTGACAGGATGTCCCACATTGAACGCTCAGAGAGAGCTAGTCGGCAGGGACAGCGACGTAAACATCACCGATGGAGTGGACCAGAACACTTCCACAATGACAGCAGGTTAGTTAGGCGGTGAAGATGAAAAATGATGCAACAAAGGAGAAAAAAATGAAATTCAAGAGTTAAAACAACAACCTTTTTCTGTCTTTTTAACCTCTGTGACTGTTTCTCTCCTTGAAAATTTGTCTCTGTCTCAGGGCAAACGTCTTCCAGCACTGTGATGGTCACAAGGCTTCAAGAATCTCTTCTCAGTCAGTTCCCTCTGAAGACAGGCAGCACAGCTACGTGTCAGCTCTGGATGAAATCACTCTCAGACATATGAGTCAGGACTGCAGCTCCCTGAAGAACCAGCTGCTCAGGCTCAAAACATTACTGCAGGTTTGGCCCGCATTTGCTAAGAGATCTGAATCAACATAAAGCTGCATGCTTGCATTTACGGCACTACAGCTTGCTCATGACTACAGTCTAGGACAGCCACACACAGAATTAATGCATTACATGTGCAGATATATAAACACAGTGACATGAAAAACAAAAATGCATGCATTATGCATGGACCCATAAATGCCAAAGCCATTATTCTACAGTGGTAGCATCAGCATTAGTAAAAAATACAACATACAGCAATATCATGTTTTTATTTTAGCCTTACAATGAGGACTCATCTGAGATATTTGTACAAGTGTTAGTTTAACAGCATTTCCTTTGAAATGCTGGGTACATTTTGCTCCAATAGGGAATGAGATTAAAGAATAGGTGGAAAGTAGTTAAGTTCTGCAAACTCACATAACTTCATAGTCCTTTTGCTTGAGGGTAAGTCCAAATGATATAAGACACCTACCATAATGCACTTAATCACTGTAATGTATTGACATTTTATTTGTGTTTGTTTAACTGAGTTAGAATCCTGTCACAACATGTTGCTATTACACCATGAAAAGATATATGAAGATGCAAGTGTTAAGAGTGCAGACTTTACTTATAATGTGCTGCACTATAAGATTTGTTTTGCTGAGTTCCTCTGTCCCTGCCTATTTCATTAATTCATGTGAATTTATGCTTGCATCTTAGTCTTTAAAACATGACACATTTTTGCCTTTGTGAAACTAACTATTGAATAGATCTTTCTCCGCCAGTGGGAGAGAAAAATGAAAAGAGACTGAGAGGTGAGAGGAAGTGTGAAAATAAATGACACCTCCTATAGAAATACATACCCTCAGAAAAGCACATAAACCCACCCTCATTCAGAGCACACAACCCAATCTGGGAAATTACTCAAATGCACAATATGCAAGCACTTCACACTGCATGCTCTGTGTTATGAAATTTTGCTGCTGTATTTAAATCAAATCTCCTTGAGATGTACTCTTTGTGCTCTCTGCAATTAGCCAAATATTCTAGTTGCTAAACTCCAGGTGGGGAAATATTTGCTGGCCCATTTGTAACTTTGTTCTCATTTGTTGTTGAGCTCAAGGCACTGTTTGCACAATGAGCCTCCAGCTCTGCTGAATTCTAATCGGTCAATACCTGCTTTATTTTGGGTCAGATGATAAGACAACTGTGTGAAGACATGCTGACTTGAACGAATATGGTCGACCTGACTTTGATTCGTAGCAGGTTTAGATTTAGTAGTTGAGACAAATACAAAACTTAAATACAATTATAATGCAATAGGTTTAACATAATTGAAAAAGAATCAAAATTCTTGTAAGTACAGCTGTATCTATGTCCACTTTCAATAAATATCACAGCTTATTTTAAACCATCTGAAAGCTGTGATTGGCATATTTTTCATTTCACAGACTTTAGTCAAACATTTTATTCAACATTCAGTATGACCAAGGTAAGATCTGGGCCGGCTTTGGGAAAAACAAAACACCAGTGGTGCACTTAATTATAAATCCTCTGAAAGGATGTGCTTGAGGTAGTAAATGTATTTGATGTTAAAGAATATTTGCAACAACTCTGCCTGAGGTCTCTAACACTGTGTGCCAGTTCATGGTCAGCAATGTGTTTGTGCTAAAGAGTAAACCTTTCCCATCGTAGTGAAATTTACTTTTCAGTCCAGCCTGAGGCATTCGTCATTGATTTTGCTTTCAGTGTTCAGTGTGTGTGTGTTTGTGCCTGCTCTTCTCTGCGGGTGTGGTAATATATGTGTGTTTGTTTCTAGCTTGAGGATACCGACTCACCAGCTGAAGTTCCTGAGGACACTGAAGACAATACTACTGCAACACAAGTATGAAACTTTACCCGTATGGTTGTGTGTGCACGTGTGTGTGTGTGTGCGTGCGTGTGCGTTTGATAGTCCACTACAACTTACACCTACTGTGTGTGGTTGTGCTTTCAGTTGGGGGAGCTGATTAAGGAAGTGCAGGTGCTAAAAGAGGAGCTGAGAAGTCGAGACAAGACCATTGCTCAACTCACACTGCAGTGCCAACAACTTCAACAACATCAGCGGGAACAAATGGTCAGTGGTTTTGAACGAGACTTGTACAGGACAAACTGAAAGGGGTACTTCATGTGATGCTCTGGGGATACAGAGATACAGCTTTGTCACTCCGCTCTTTTGTTTGAGACTTTGTTGAAAGATTTGGAAACTTCTACAAGAGATAGATCAAAATAGAAAGAAAATAAAAGAAACACAAAAACTTATAAACAAACAAATAAGCTACACAATAAATCTGCACTTTGCAATAATAGAAACCATCTCAATGAAACACCCAGCAAATTTAACTATTGAAGTACCACCTTAGAGTTTCATAATGACTGGTGAAGGTCTCTGTTTGATTCAAAACTTATGGGGTCAGAAGGAAATATCCTGAAAAAATAGTATGCTGACAGAATTTTAATTAAGTGTTTCTGAAGCACAAATTATTTGTTCTGTG
This sequence comes from Thalassoma bifasciatum, assembly GCA_008086565.1. NCBI lineage: Eukaryota > Metazoa > Chordata > Actinopteri > Labriformes > Labridae > Thalassoma > Thalassoma bifasciatum. The sequence continues at coordinate 366,273 of RPOG01000339.1, forward strand.
ATTGAGGTTTTCAAAGGTATAAAAAAGGAGTTCAGTAAATTATGAGTTTGTAGTGACATTAGGCAGAGAGTTAATTGCTGTAAAATACAATCTTACCTGAAAGGGGAGCAAATCAAACATATTTTCTAAAAAAAGAGTGGACAAGTAAAGAAAAAGTCAGTTTAAACTTCTACTAGAAAACAGGAAGGTGAACGAGGCCAACATCCAATTAGAGCTTTATATACAGTCCAGACGGAAAAACAACAATGAGGCAATTACATGATACAGAGACAGGATGACACCATTAGACTTTATAAGTGTTGACATGCTGTAAAAAGTCTCCACAATGTTGATCAGACAAGATATAGAGAAAGAACACATATATGCGTTGCTCTTCATGATAACTCGACAGAAAGTGTTGCCGGTCTGTCATCAGCAAGATCCCGTGTAGTGAAGATAGCAGCTTTGTCGTTGTGATGAATGTGTAAGGTTGAAAATATGGTACACACTCAGACCCTTAACTTAAAGTAGCTATGGAAGAAGTTGGATATGACGGAGAGGCTCGTAATTGTAAGAGAGCGAAGGATCAAGGCGTATGCATTGTGTAGACTCCTCAAATGCTGTAATGAATCCTATGCACACAAGTGCATATTGCCTTTTTAATGTACCTTTCATGTGCTGGTAGCACTTTGCTTCCCCTGTGGTTGCTCAGTTCTTTGAGACTGATCTTAAATACATATCAGGGAATACAAAGTCCTTTTTTCTTTTGCTGATTCAGATTTAAGGTTTATCAGATGTGATGGTAACAGCATGAAAAGAAAGAACGAGAAAAAAGGGATTTTCAAATCTATGTTATAACATTGTGCTTCAAGGCAAATAAAGACAAAGGGTGATTGATTGATAATATACCATGCAGGAGGCAAGTTTAATACTGTTCAGTTTCCTCATGGTCAGTAAAGACATACAGTAGTTCTTTTCAGCACTGGAGTGCGAGTTGAGTTTCTGCTCATACTACCGACCAGCACTCTCCTATTTTGTTTGCTTTAAGTTTGCTCCATCTCCACTCTAACATTCATTAGTGTCTCGACATAGCCCCCTTGTTATCCAAACAGCATTGTGCTTCCCTGACATTATTCAAATCCTTGCTGTATTGAGAAATACCAGAATGTCAAAGGGAGTCCTGTCCACCAGCCACCCTGCTGCATAATGCCTCTCCAATTAGAATTAGCACCCACCCACAGGAGGTTCTTCGGTCCTGCAAAATATTGTTGCACACTCGCCCTCAACAAGCACAGAGAGTCAGAAAAGAGCCAGGACATGTTTTCAGTCCTGAGGTTGACAGTAATGAGTGGAGAGACATTGTGGGACATAAAAGGAAGATAGAGAGAAAACAGAGATTTTGACTCGGCTGACTTTGATTTGAAGCCCTTTGTGGGCACCAGAGTTAGGTTAGGAGGAATGCAGAGGATGGTTTTTGTTCCCATGGCCGGTACCGTCCCTGCAGCACTGGACTGCATAACAATGAGACCCCCCCAAAAAAACAGGCTCTCTTAGTTCTGCTGCTATAAATAAACATTAGATTACTCTAAGTCATCTTCTCATTGAGAGTCTGGGAGGTTAGTTTGATACTTGGAATAGATAAGAAGATAATATTACAGTTGTTAAGAGTCAGGTAAACAGAGAGACAGGAAGTGTTGGAGGAAGAAATGGTGAGAGACAGAGCGGTAAGAACCCTTGACTGAGCTGAATATAATGGAGTAATGATGAAACAATTCAAAGGCTGTGTGTGTGAGACAGGGAAAAGTCCAAGCTATAGGCAGTGTTTGTGTTTAGGGCTGTGAGGGGCAAATGGGAAAGAAAATGAAGTAATAGAAGAGAAAATAGTAGTGCTATCAAAGAGAGAAAACTGATTTCTCCGTCTTCCTTGACAGAATGCAGTTTGGGATGCTGCTTTCACCGCTGTCGAGGCAGACTGCTCATGATTATGCGCTCTGCTTGTTTGAGCTTTATTGAAGTTTTCGCCAGGGCTGGCAAAAAAAAAGAGACAATTTCTGTCAGATTCTGCTTCGGTCCTGGCAGCCAAGTACAAGTTGCTGTGCTATAAGAGTGAGTGTAGGAGCGTTAGCAATGAATTCTTCAGAAAAGGCACATCATTACCTGCTCTGACATTCTCGTTCAATATGAGATTGAGGTAATAGTTTGAGGAAGGCTAATAAGCTGAACGTAGTAGTCAGTCGAAGTTGATTTACTAGATGAAAAAGGAGGGAATATCGATTGAATGTGTGTTTAAAGTAAATGTCAGCTAGTTTAATTTACTGCTGAACCATGTAAAAGTAATTTTGGCAGCTCATTACCTAGGCTAGATTTTCTTTGATTTTGCTTGTTATATTTCAACTTGCATGATCTGCTGTGTCTGTAACATATTCAGTCCAAGAGAGTGAAGGTATAGTATAGCACTACAAGTTCAGAATGAATATATTGCTGCTTTCTCTTATTTATTCATCATTTCTCTCTCAGCCTGCTCAAGGTCGACAGTTCAGGTGTCAGTGCCACCAGCAGAGGGCTCCCTCTTCACTGCGGCAGAATGACAGACAGATGGACAAACGTTTGCAGAATCAATATGACAAGACCACCCAGACATGCTGGAGACCAGCAAGCCATGCTGTGAGTCCAAACATCCTACCACAACACCTACATCAACATCTCTGAGCAGGGCTTTTGAAACTTGTGAAGCAGAAAACGTTTGTCTTTCACCTTTTTTTTTCTGCAATCACGAAAAGTTATGAAATCGAACACGCTGAAGGACACAAGCAATGTTTTGCCTTTTTTGAGACTGCAACGTCTCCTCTCTTTGGAATACAGTTAATGAGATAGTCGCTAAGCTTATCTCACTCCTAACTCCAAAAAGAATCTGTCATAAATGCTGGAGTGACACAGAAAGAGGAGAAGTACAGGAGACAAAACAGAGAAAGAGGGGAAGAAAAAGAGGAAGTGGAAAGAGAGACGCAGGCAGAGAGAAGGTGGGAGATGGGTAGATTTGTGCTCAATGTGTTCAGTATCATGCCATAATAGCGTGCTGTGTGGCAGCCAAGTATTGATTCAATGGCAGGAGTGCCACAGGCAGGGTGCCTAGTAAACACTCCCCTAATTGACCTGCTCGCAGCTCCAAGCACTCACACTCTCACAAAGAGGTAGACACAAGCTGTATGAGGAGATTACGGAGAGAAAGAGGAGAAATAAATGAATTAAACCGTAGGGATGCTTTGGTTTTATTCATTGAATTGTAATACTTGATGTTAGAAACAAAGCCTGGTGAATAGGGTGAATCAAACGTGTTGGAAAGGTATGGGCCAGAAATAGGTTTGAATGTTGCACACATCTCTAAAGAGGATATAAGGCATAATGTATGTTCCCTAACTGGAGCAGGCCGCTGCTTAACACAAGAACATATGGTTTAACAGTTGCTATGGTAACCAGCAAAGCAAGGCTAGCTGTCTGGGTGAGAATCATCTGCAAAGATGGAGCGTCTACCTGTGGCCTCTTGTACCTGGTCTATAATAACACTCTAAAACATAAAAAAGCATTAATACTGTATGTGTGAGCGTCTCTGCCTCATTCCTCTGTTTCTCTGTTCTTTCCTCTTTCACTCCTCTTACCACCATCCTGCTTTTCTCTTTACTTTCCTATTCCATCACTGAGGTTGAGGCTATTTCCCACTCTCTTTTCTGCAGCCCTGTGAGCACAAACACATTATGTTAGCTACCTTTTACTTTACAGGGCATGCAGTTGCTCTGCTGCGTGTTTCTTTGTTTTCAGATTTTTGACAAGCCAACAAGAGAAAAGAGCAGCAGGTAAACAAATAACAAAGAGAAAGGGCTGCGTTTACTCTGTTTTTCTTACTCTTAGATGCTATCAAAGCTGTTGGTGTCGCTCTGACAGGTTTAGCACCCACAGCAAGCTCAGGTTCACAATGTTTCTCAAACAGTGCTGCACAGCTTTTTTCCTCTTAGCGTCTACCTTCTCTTTGATGCTTTGTAACTTTTGCCATTTATGTACAATCTTTCTATCTTTTCTCTTCTATCAATCTGACACTCTTTATCTAACTTTTAAGTACAGACAGAAACACAGACACCCACATTCATAATCTAGTGTCATCATCATAGTTTCCTTCGCTCCTGCTCTTCAAAATGCCCTTTTCTGTTGATTTTCCTCTCCTCTGACATTTAAAGTGCTGCTGTATCAGAGCTCTGGAGTGCCTCTTGCCCTCTGATAGTATTTTTGTGCACTAAGCTGAAAGGATCAGCCAAGAATAATTTTTATGTCAGAGGCCAGAAGCTGAAGTCTTTTTTTAATCTTTTTTTTTCTTTCTCAAAGCTTTAAAGCTGCTATCTTGTTTCCTTATCAGTAGCCTTGAGGGTAAACTTTACTCACTGACTCTGGGAGGTCTAGAGGTGAGTTTCTGGTTGAGCTCTGCCAACAACTTAAACATGAACTTCAGGGGAAATTTTACTGTGCAGTGAACTCAGATTAGGAGGATAAAAAAGAGCACGGTTGTGGCCTTTGATCCATGGACATTCAAGGAAATATGCCTCTTGTTGCGCGATTATAATTCCCCTCAAACAAGACATTCTTAGTTATATATATATATACATATATTTATCATTTTTGTTAACCCAGATACAAAACCACTGTGAGCTATCTCTCTATAGTCTGCTTTAACATATATCTCTCTGGAGACCAGCGTTGGGCTTATCTCTTCGAGTCTCCATAGTCTGTAGAAAGGCTTTTGGCAACATATCCCAACCAACTGCTTTGGGCATCAGCTCCTACAGCCCTCTCATCTTAATCTGCTTTCAATTCAATTTGAGTGAAGAAGCATGCTCAAAAAATGAAAGCCTCACAATATTGCTTATGTATTCCAATGCTCAAGATAAAGATGTGTACATTATATAGGGTGCACTTGTTGCAGTGAGATGTATACATAGTGTGACAGAAGAAGATACTTGAATTTCACTCGCAGGAAAATAATCTTTTTGAATAAATCCTCAGAGCAGTCATAGCAGCAGGAATGTTTTCATTCCCTCTTCTTCCTTTCACAACAAATAATTATGAGCAGTACAATTTAAGTAATTTCAGATGGAGAAATCGAAAAGCGCTCTACATTTGTGTGTGTATCTTTTTATGTTTTTGTTCTGTATTTGTGTGTGAGTGGGAGACCCTGATTATATGTGTGCCCGTGAGTGGGATGTGCCACATGCATCTTTTGTAGTGAAGTGCAGGGCACACTCAGCGTGACTGAACAATGAGTTCAGCAGACTGGGGACTGGGGAGCCGACCTTCTTAATAACCCAGATAAACAAACAAAAACAGATGAGCTGTAGCGGTGCAGCAATGACAACACAATAGGCAGTGTTTCATCAGTGGCAGACAGAGAAGATAATTACAGCTCCCCTCCTACTTTCTCTTTGGCTTTTAAACATCCTCTTTTTTCACTGCTCCTCCCTCCCTGTCTTTTTATCATTCATGCTCGCCCAGTCTGCTATTTTTTTCTTTCTTTTCGTCTTGCTCCAGCGATTGGTTTTTGTCTCTTTTTCTTTGATATAACCTCTCTACTTCTTACCTCTGGTGTAATTAGATCAGTTTGATGCCAAGGTGAGAGAGAGAGAGAGGAAATGGAGAGAATAAAAGAGGACAAGGAGGAGGGAGTAAGAGGAATTGAAGGTTAGTGATCGGTGTTAAGCTGTCCGTTGAAAGAACAAGTTTTCCACTTTCAGATCCGACTTTACCTCTCCACCCACATTCCCTGTGTCTGCCCCCTTGCATCATACACACACTGTCATACACTTACATACACATACACGCTCATTACTACACAACGCACGGCAGAGTGATCTTGGACAGGTGAGGATTTAATCGCTAAAGTCAGTGAAATGAGACATCACGGTTAGACTTGAGGTATTAGGTGTATTGGACCACAAGGAGCTCTGAGAAGTGGATTAGGGGATTCAAGCAGGGGGAGGCCGTTTTAGGGGCACAGTGCCCCGGCTTTTCCTCTAAATGCTGTTTTTATTTAAGGAAAAGGTTTCAGGATGGAAAAAGAACAACTTTTACTTGACTTTTAAATTCTTGTGCTAGTTTGCCAAGTTTTACCATCTGCTGTTGGAGCTCTGCACAGAAGAAGTAGCTTAACGAATCCTGAGAGTCTATTTTATTACGAGATGGTCCTCTTGTGAGCAAACTGCCACTGCCGTTACTGGTATGGCTTTTATTTCAGTGGAGAATGATAACATAAATACAGCTGCTCTGTTTCATTTTTTATTCATTATTGTACTTTCCTTTTATTCCTGTGTTTTCTCCACCAAGTTTAATCCAATCGAACTTTGTAAACACCCACTTTTTATGACAAAAAAGAAAGAACAGAAAAAAGGCTCCTTTTTCTTCAATGTTATGGTCAAATCATAATTCTGCTCTGTATTTTTCACCCACTTCAATCACTCAAAGGTTGTTCGAGTCACAAGTCTGATTATCCTTTTGTATTAAGATATACAACTATTTTCAAATGACTTATTATTTTTAAATTCTCTATAATAATACAAAATTGTGAGGTATTTAACCCTAGGTTAATTGTAGGGCTTGTGAATTCTGAGTACTGCTTGAGACTAGTCTGATGTAGTACTTGAATGTTCAAAGCTATTTAACCCCCATTGTGCAGAAACTAACAACCAAAAGGAGTTTGGACTGCACCAGTAAAAAATGTTACCTTTCACCCTCATGTGAAAACTTATGATTATTGGAAACCAAGATTTCTCAAGCAAAGAGTTTCTGTGGGGGTGACCAAGAAAAGTAAGAAGTTTTGTTGAAATTGATGGGTATGAAAACTTTTACACTTCCCAATTTCTGTCTCGCTACTCTCATGAAGCTCTGTCAGCCCTTCATTCAAGAGCTTTTACTGTGAAAAACTGTAAAAACTGACAAGCTAAGTTGCTGCTGAGTTCTAATAAAGCTGCCAGACTCTGACAGAATTATCCCAGAACCTTCCAACATGCCCTCTTGTTCTCATCGCCTAAGGTTTTCCTCTCTGTAAATGTCGCCTCAATGGGGGGCTTCTGCTCAGACCTCCTGCTGAGACAGATGTTACTGCTCAGGGTAGGACATGGACCAGAGCAGATCAGGGAAACTCATTCCTCTCCTCCTTCAGCAGTCGCTCTGGGAGGGCTCTGAAATAGCCTGGGCTGGTCCTGCTGGGAACTTACTACCTTCACCTTCTTGTTTTCCCTCGTCTGCTTTCAGGTTTTCTTCATCCCCTTTTACAGATTCAGCACCCCTCTCTTTTATATAGAGCCCCATTTGAGCAGCTTTCCTCTCAGCACAGCTGAGGGGGGAAAGTAGCATTTGATAAGGTTTCAGTCTTTCTGTGTGCTCATCGTGATGGACCTGCCGCCCCTTCACTTTGCTTCTCCAGTGGGGGTCTTGGATCTCTGAATTGCCTAACCTGAAGATTGGCTTGGTGTCAAGAAAAGGTCTTGTAGTCTTTCAGGTTGTGTTTGTGAACACAGATAGAAGCTAAAGAAATTCGAAGGCAACTGAAGGCAGCAAAAAGAGAAAGTTGAGCATTTAGAGAGTAGGTGGAAAACATAATGTATAGAATAGACACAATGAGACAAGTGGAGACTAATGCAAGCTGTCGTGTCTGGCTTTAGTTGAAACCTTTCTATGGAAGTAATTATAACCTGTTATTTAGTCATAAAAGCAAATAGTCTTACTGTGAAAAACAAGACTAAAACATATCTTATGGAACAAAACATCTCTCAAAGTAATGGCTTAAGAAATTACATGGCAGTCTGTTTTCTGAAAAGCCATGTTTCACTCAGTGTCCTAACACGTGCCTTTAAAAATATATAAGAAAAATAGTTTTCTTTTGTTGTCTGCAAGCTGTTTCTGTCAAAAAGTTTTCTCTATCTGGTTGATTCGTAGGTAAATCACAGGTAAATGCTTTACAAACAACGTGAAATACGTAAATATAAAAAATAGAATGCCTCAAACAGCATGTTAGAAAAAGAGATACAAAACTATTCAATAATAAAAGCTTCTATTATTGAAGCATGTCCAATAATAAAGGCTTTTCTGAAAACAAATGTTCTGAGAAGAACTCAAAGTGGAGACAAATTTAGCATCTCTGATTGCAGCAAATAGATCTTTCCAGAATTTTGCAGAAGCACAATAGTGTTTTTTACGGGCTGAGGGTTCAATGAGAAAACCCATTTCCTTTGATCTGAGAGGGTGTGTGGGCTCATAAGGAGGAAGAAGGTTAGTGATATACTTAGGGTTCTGATCATGCAAAGCTTTAATATTTCCTATTAGAGTTTTAAAATCAGGATCTTGGAAACTAGAATTGGGGTCATGTGATCTTTTTTCTTGAAGAGGGAACGTTTGTGCTGAAGCATTTTGAACTGGCTCCATAAGGTGAAGTCTGAGCTGTGTTCAGTTTGAGGGTCTTGCATTAATGAAACAAATCAAAGGTATGAGCAACCTTTTGTGAGATATTAAAAGTTTAAAAGGATTTTATTGTACCACTTGGTTTGAGCTCAAAGAGAAAGTCTAAACAACGTCCTTAACATGAACATCTAAGCAACGCTCAGAATCCAACACGATGCTCCAGTGTCATGTCTTTGAACAGTTCTATCTTCGACCATCATGATGCTTTTCTTGGAATCCTTATAGAGCCACTTTGGTGTGCAGGATCCAAGATTCGATAGTTCTCTCAGTAAAAATATCAATTAACAAAACAGAGTTTAACAGTGTGGGAAGAGATAGATTTTTCACCCATTTTTGGCAGTTTAAAGGAATGTGTGTTGCCATTAGGGGCTTTTTTTCCCATCTGTAACATGTATTGATGTATTAAGAATAGAACAGGTGGATAGTGTTTGAGTCTCTGTGTGTTGCTATGGCTGAGCATGTTTTTCTGTGTGCTGTATGTGTTAATTGGGCAATCCATTCTAATTAACAAAGACTCTATGAATGCCTGTGAGTGTGTTTTCTATGTCAGCATGGCTCTTGTGTGCGTGTGGGGCTATGTCATGCCTTTTGTCCTTTGTGTTTCTCTCTGCGTAGGGTGTGCTCCCCACCCCACTGCTGTCCCCATGGCAGGCACAGCACCAGGGCTTGACCCGTACCAGCATGCCCCAGCGCAGACAGAGTGAGTCACTAACCTCTTTGCTGCTTCTTCTGCATCTTTTCATAACGCAACATATCAAGGCGTTGCCAGATGGCACGAGATGGACTCACTTTTCCTTTTATTCAAACTACTGAAATGTGCTGCTTTATTCACAGGACTATTGAAGCTATTTGTTTGCTTCGAGCAAGGTTACAAGATTATCTTTTCTAGTACCATGCAAATAAGTTGTTTTGTTGTGAAAAGCGTAGTTTGACTTTAACAATTAGATAGCTCGAATCCTTTCTATCTGCTCCTTTACTACAGCATCAGTTTTTTAAAAACACTTTCCAAAACCTTAATTTACCTCGGTTCATGTCCTCACAAGGCCCACTCTATATGTTCGGCACAATCTATGAGAAATGAGCCATTTGTTAGGTACAAGAAAATAAAAGATAATTGTGTGCTTATAATCGCCAAATCACACTAGATCTGTCTCCATTCTGTCACAGCACTGGGTCTGATAGGTTTCAAATAAAGTCTGTGTGCCCACTTGTACTGGCTCCACTCTGTTGCGGCTGCATATCTGATCCAGCAGGTTGTAGCACTCCAGATCAGATACACAAGACTTCTATTATTACCAAACACGGGAGCAATAAAGCATCAATTTGCACTGAGCAGATCGAGCTGAACAGGAAGTTGGGCACTGAAACTACATTGAATCATCTGGTTGACTTTCAAAATAAAGTAAAACATGTCAAAAGCAGATCTTATTTGGCTTTACTGCAACAAGAAATCACTATAATGAGCAGAGCCAGCCTTGGAATCAACAGGTTTGAGGTTTTACAGCCAAACATTAGCTAGGTGAGACTCATCCTCTTTGTCTTGTTGGCTGTCTAATGTTCCTGGGATGTGCTGGACTTAACATGATGCTGTTGAGAGATTGTCAAAACCTCCTGCTAATTGTAATGGGAGATCTTAAGGTGTATCATAGTGGTGTAATCATTATGCATTACATAAGACTTTTTATATTATGCATTACATAAGACTAAAAAATAAAACCAGGTCCTGGCTCTGAATAAAAAAAAAAAGTTAAAATAAACAGCATTCTTTTATATTCTGTAAGAGAATGATTCACTGGAATCTTTTAGTGAGATATGAGTGCATAAATAATGACAGCGCAATCACAACAAGCCAGCCTATCTGAGTGAATCACACAACAAAGCTTTTGCCCCACAGTGTAACGTCAAGGGGAGATATCTGGGGAGGCAGGTAGGAAGAATGATGACAAGTAAATATGCTTCAGCAATGGCACATTTATGAGAGAGTGCGGAGCAAAAACATAAAGAAAGAAACCCAGGCATTGTTCCTGTGATATCTATCCCAGCAGGGCTCAGTTTTATACCAGCGGGAGAGGTGAAAAATGTGGCACAGGTGTATTTTTGTTTGTGCATCTCTTGTTATTTCACTATCCAGTACTTTTGTGCTTGTCAACAATTTAGTCGACTATGTTAGGAAAGCTCAGTTGTTAGTTAAAAGTGCACTTTGTCCTTTCCCCTTACAGTCTAAAACAGTAGGAGGAAGAGGTTATGATGTAGAAAGCTACGAATGTACATTCAGAAATGTATGCATTTGTGTTTAGAAACTGGAAAGCATGGTCTGGACCCTTTGATGATGTGACCACCCACTGGGAGCTGGGGCTGTAAACAAACCAGTCAAGTGTTCTTGCCAGAATGAATACTTTATTTAACATTAATTAGTTTGTTTATTGGGCTCATGTCTGGTGTTTTCTTGAAAGCGTGGGTTTTCGTGCATTACAAAGTACATGACCTCAACAAGAGACTATTTCACAGGTTTGTATGGTCTAATTTGCCGTGCTTTCCTCCAGTATCTTCCAATCCTCTAACCATTCTGTTTATATCATTGCTTTGCTCCATTGCTCACAGAAACTCTCAAATGTTCTCTCCCTTGTACCTTTGCTTTCTCACAATCAATGCCTATTTGTAAGGAGTGGAGCACCTCGTGGTATACTTCTATGACACAGCGTGGTACAGTAACACTCTCCTAACATGAAGTCAATATGGAGTGCAGCACTCCTGCACGCTGTGGTTTGGCATCATGTGGCATGAAAGAAGCATGCTTTTGGACATGTGCGTTTGCATGCCTCTATTTTGGATCATGAGCTCATAAATCTTTACTTTGAACTTTGATGTAATCATGGTAGACCCTTGTAGAATCTCATTTTGTAAAAAAAAAACAACCAAAAAACCAAAACGCATTCGTCACATTTTTATTCACTTCATCTGCTGAATGCTTGTTTTATTTGGTTGTTGTTGTATTTTTGTTTTTCTTCAGCTTGACTTGTGTTCTTCTTATGCCTATACCATCAAATTAAGTGCATAAGAAGTGATATGCATGCAGTGGTGAATCTCGCCGTGTGGATTTATGTTTGTATGTTTTATTCATCAAACGGTCATTTTAGCATCGAGTTGTCTGCCTTGAAGGATTTGGATGTGAGGTGTTTTGAAAGAGCATTTGGAGATTGCCCCTCTGCTATGGGACATGAATGCATATTGCTGTCCTGTTCAGTTGTCCTCATTCTAACCCTCCTTTCTGAAGTGTTCAAGCAGAGCAAGGAAAAGACAAATATGTAGAATCACATATCTCTTCAGATTCCTTTCATTTAAATATGATCTGAATAGCTTCTTATGAAATCTAATCCAAGCCTCGAAATAGAGATCTGTTCCCATCTGCACTGCAAAGAATGAGGTCTGAGCAAGTGTTTTCGTCTAAATTTTGTAACAAAACGTATTTATTTTTTCACTCTGCTTACATAATGCTGTCACATTCTCCATTCTCCAGCACCTAAGGATCACTCTCACCCATATCAACTTCTCTGATGTTGTGTTTCTGATCACATCGGCACATTTCACAGTTAAAGAGGCAGACAATTAGATAAGCAGTTTGGGCTCTGACACCTGCCAGGTGCTCATAATTGCTTTGTTTCTTGGTTATACTTAGCGTTAAAGTGATAGCTTCCTGTATCGAGCGGAGACATTGACTCCTCAGTAATGCAGAGAGGAGCTCACAATGATTGCTGCTAATTATTAGTATCTGTAGCAGACAGCTGTTGATTTGAATAATCATTGCAGTGACACTCACTTACATTTGGGCAAGTTTAAGGTGACATACTTGTGCTGAGCCTTGTTTTTAGCTCTTTAGATGACTTGATTATTGTAAAAAAAAAGGTCTTGTGAGAAATGACACCTCAACTTTTTGATGCCTTTTTGTTGATCTAACTCCACACCTGTAATTTGTTCATCCTTTAACAAGCTTTGAACTGAGTCATCAGGTAGCGACAGTAATGAGACATTATACGTCACAGCTAAGAAAAGTCTGAGTAACATGCTCATAATTTGAGTGGCAGATCAATCACAGCTATTGATAGAAGCAGAAACATGACGCAAACATGTCCAATTTAGGAGCCTTTTTAGTCAAACTTTGAAATCCAAAAATTGTACCTTCTACTTGGAAAAGAAAAATCAATGAAAAAGACCTGATGTTGAGATAAGGACAGGGGTTTTTAAGAGGCCAGTGGCTGCAGTGTGGCAGGGCACCAGGAGATGGAGCTGTGGCCTCGAACATCCTCTCTCCTTCAGAGCCTTGGTAACATGGTGAAAACAAGCAAATGCAGCATGACCTGCTCAGCTATATATACTTACAAAATCTTTGACCATTTATTCAACAGCCACTGAATTTTGTGTAAATTCTGATATTTTGTATTCATATGGTAAAGCATACAAGTCCTTTGATAAATGATGTACAGACTGACTGTGCTGTGATGAGCCTGCTGTGCAGAATAAGTCTCAAACTGACAGAAGCATTAGTACCAAGGGTGTTTATGGATGTTGAGATTGTGAGCTCTTCAGAAAATGCTCCCTTTTACTGATTCAGACATTCACACAGTTGGAAATCAACTTTAATTTCAGATACAAAGCTCTTTCTTTGGGTGTTTGAACCAATAATGACAGTTAATCTTGTTTTCTAATGCTTATCTGGAAATGCTGTCCAAAATAGTGAAGAAGTTATCTTTTGGCATCATTTATTATCCTGGCTTGCAGTTGTGCAAAGTGTTAGAGCAAGCTGGATCATCCTCTCTTTTAAATTGGTGCTTAAAGTAGAAAAAATATCTAATTTGTGACGTATTGAAAACAAGACAAAGCAAGTGGGAAGACTGGAGACGCATAATGAACACTTGTATACTCTCGACCTTTTCAAACTACATAAAACACATCTGCGCTTGTTAAGGTGTTGATTTAACTCACCAGAAGCTTTAGTTTGTTTTTTTGTTCAGAAGTGGTTCTTGGATGTGTACATCGAACACCTCTAGCCTTACTCAAACAGTGTTTATTGATAGACTGTTGTGAGATTGCATCAGGTGTTGATGTTTTTGTCTTTATACCCGGTACAGTGTGTCCCCCAGTGGAGGACGACACCGTAGTCGGTCTTCATTTCATGCTGTTAACCGCTCAGCACGTTCTTTTGCTGGCACCAGGCATCATAGTGTGCCGTTTGAATGTTTGAAGCCTCTCTGCTAACAGCAATCACACAATGACTCAAAGACTTCAGTAGATCCCAGGCGCTCACATGGCAAGGTTATTCTCCTCTGCTTGTTTTTAAGTGCTGAATCAGGGCTTCCTCTGTGACTTTGCCTCTCCAATTCTGGGAATAGCTCAGTGGCAAGCAGAGGGAACTGGCTTTGATATTAAAAAGTAAATAAACAAGTCAAAAAGAGGCAGAATTTCTAAATGGATTTATGGCTCAGGTTTTTCTCTGCAGCTGCAAAAATATTCAAAAGCCCAGATTCGATGGGATCAAAGAGGCTAAAAAAAGGAAACTTTTAAAAATGAGTGAATCCTAAACCTTATAAAAGCCATTCCTGCCCCATCAAAACTCTTACTTTGACTATTCTATACCTTTTTGTAAAAAATATTGATTCATCTCTTCTCTCTCTCCAGCCTCAAATACTACAGCCCTCCAGCCCCTGCCTCAGCGAGCACCGCCACCAGGGAAAACTAGTAAAAACTCCCCACACAGAGGGCCGCAGTGACTGCACACCGAGCAGATCTGAAGAAGCAGACCAGAAAGATGCTAAACGTCCTCTTGAAGAACTTATGGTGGACATGTCCGGGCCAGCAGACCCAGACGAGTCGAGTCAACCGCTCGGCACCCACCAGCACCGCCTTGACTCTGAGGCTCCACGGGGGGCGACAAACAGAGACAGTCCAGTAACAGGAGCTCAGTCTGCAGCGCAGCATGAGCAGAGAGCTCCCACTGCGAGACTGCAGAACTCTATCACTCCCAGACCTGCTGCTGGTTCGATGTGCCCTCGCATGCTGCAGCCTCCTCGCCTTCACAAGCGCATGTCTCTCCCGGCACTCAAGCCAGGGGGTGCTGGCAGCTCGGGATGTCCCTCAGGCCCGCTGGCGAAACACGGCAAACAGCTGCCCCCTCCGACTAGAGGCCTTCCTTGCTTTAATGCCGGACTCCAGGCGCACACTCCAAGTCTTTGTCGCACTTCACTGCTTCAGCCTCGCAGAGCATCAGAGCCTTGCAGGAATCAACAGAGTACCAACTCCAGCTGGGAGGAGCCTGACCAGGGGGAGCTTAAAAACCCCGGGTCAGCTAAGATCCTGATCCCTCTGAGTCGCTCGTGCCTTCCCAAGCCAAAGATTCCTTGAGGAGCTTCAATCAACACTTTAATTTTAAAACTGAAATTACACTGACATGCAAACTTATCTGTTTGCCTCAGTAGCCAGAACACAGGATGATTGTTTTACTTTTTGAGTGTCGTAGGGACACAAGATAGCGCTCGTTCACACTTATGAACAATTCAGGGACTGATTGCATTGTTGAAACTGTTGTAGCGGTTGCTGTTTACCACTCCAACCTGACTGACAGAAATAAAGCATGTAGCAGAATCTGAGCTTTACAGAAGCTTGTAGCAGTTTAGAAATTTCCAGATTATGAGGCAACTATTGGAGAGGAAATGTCCAGTTCTTCAGCCTAACACACAAACGCTGCAGAAGTAAAGCAGAGGGAGTGTTACTGTTCAGAGAAGTCCACTTTCTGTGTCCTTTTGTAATACCCTCAGGCTGTTATCACGTTCAAAGTCTGAGTTCACTTTTCCTCACACAGCTGTGCCCTCTGACACACAGGTGCATTTGGTTTTAAACACCGAGGTGACATGAATGTGACATTTCCCCGCGTATTAAAAAGCCCAGGGGAAAAGAGAGGCAAGAATAAGAAGTGGGAAAGAGGCGGGGTGGAAAGAAAAAAAAAACCCAGCAGAAGTGCGGCGGTGGCTGGAGACTGAAAAGCAAACGCGTTGAAGTGCTCTGGGGCTGTCAGTGTCCAAAGCAAAAATATGTGCATGAGTGTGGATGTATATGTGTCTGTGCGTGAGTGAGAAATGAGGCACAAAAAGAACATCACTTCACTCTGTAGGTGAGTCTCTGTTCCTAGTTTGCTGCATTCACACTCTGTGAACCTTAGAATCCAGCACATATGAGCTGAAGGGGTCACTGACTTGAGTGCAACTCAAACTGAGGTAGACGTATGAAGAAAGAAAGAAAGATACTGGTGATGAAAATACTGTATTTAATTAGCAGGTAGGTCGCTGAAGTTGAGAGTTAGCCCCCATAATGAAGTGTAAAAGGGCACTGCAATAAAGTTCTCAGACACCTGTGTGTACTCAGATACAGTGTATGAATCACAGCTATGTACCAAGGCACTGTGTGAACTGGTATTTCAGGGTCACTGTCTGCTTTAACAGTAAAGAAAGAGGAAGTATGATGGGGAAAAGGAGACTGAGTAACAAGGCGAATTTCACTTCTTTGTCGGACAGATTAACACAAAAACATATCACAGTGATTAAAACTAGAATGTTCAAAGTGAATGATCATTACAAAAACAATGGAAAGTTAATGAAATAACTTGTAAAGAGAGGTATTTTTACCGAGCACACTGATTTTTTCCTCCCTCAATGACCCACACAGAGAAATGTCACCTAACAGGGATTCATTAAACAAGCAAAGCTGCTGCCTGGTGTGTGTGCGCGCATGTGCGTTTTTGTGTGTATTTGACTGTCTGAGCTGTCCTTTTCTCCCACCTCGTCTTCCTCTCTCACCCTGCTCTCGCTCTCTTGCACATCTCTCCGGCAACATCAAAGGTATTAGCACGGTATTTTCAGGTAGGCAGCCTGGGGGGGGTTTAGCGGTGTTTCTGTGGGACTTTTGGAGGATTGTGTTTATCTTCTCTTCGCCAAGCCCTTTTGCAGTCAAACACTCCTGAAATGTCCCCGAATGGAGAGCAGCAGTGTGTTAAAAAGGCCTTCTGACAGCAACTCTGTTCTCTTCTCTGTCACGCCGCGTGACCGCTTGGTGTACGCCTCTAGCACTGTCCGGTCTACTGCGTCCAATAATGCACCCTACATAGACAGAGTGAGTGAGGGAGAGCAAGAGAGAGAGACACACACACACACAAAAACACACCACAAGCAGATACATCCGGAAACTAGAGATACACGGACACACATGCATGGAAACTCTGACAAAACTCAAAGAGACACGAAACTCAGAGTGAACACACACATCAGTTC
The DNA here is from genome assembly GCA_008086565.1 of Thalassoma bifasciatum. NCBI lineage: Eukaryota > Metazoa > Chordata > Actinopteri > Labriformes > Labridae > Thalassoma > Thalassoma bifasciatum. The sequence continues at coordinate 383,063 of RPOG01000339.1, forward strand.
TCACTTTTCAGCGGCCACAGAAGTCCACTGACTCTCTCTCTCTCTCAAACACACACTGACTTTGAATTTTATAACAAAGTGCATGAATGTGCGGGTATTCTTTTTCAGAGTTTTCAGAGTTTTCTGTGGCCAAAAAGAAAGAAAAAGAAGATCACTGTCTCTAATTCTCTCTGGAAATTGCTAGTCTGGTCCATGTTTTGATTGTGGATCCATGTGGCTGATAAAATGTGTTTACCTGTGAGCCGGTTCAACATTGTGCCAAATCAGCCAAGCATTCAACACCACTGTGTGAAGCTAGAAAAAAAAAGAAAAAAAGAAACACACTGATGAAAACGGAAACGAGACAGAGAGATAGATACAGAAGAGGAAGATGCGGAGGGAAAAACAATAAGGCGCTGCAGGAAGCAAGAGCAAAAACAAATAAGAGATGTAGAGATGGGATTGTGAAGCCGCTGTTGTAACCAGCTTTTCCTGCAGATTTTCCGTGAATGTTTGTCCACAAAATGTCAAGCAGGTGTGTCTAAGAGAGGAGAGGGACTAAGAATACCTAACATGTTTGTTGTGTGCGTGCATTTTGGCCTGATCCCCTCAGCTGTGCGACTCAATGCTTTGTAATGCCAAACAGGAAATCAATGTTGCCCACTGTTGGATGTGTTTGTGTATCGCTTTGTGAGTGTGTATGTGCATCTCCAGACACCTCTGCTTGCCAGAAAGAGTGTGTGTATGCGTGTGTGTGTGACCAAGAGAGTGTGAGAGATGTATCTGCCCACAGGCCAAAGTCAAAGCCATGCCAGGGAAGGCAGGGCAGCGCCATCCTTCTCTCCCCCCGCTGTAATCCCTATCTCCAAATCAATGTCCCTGTTCAGTTTAGTCGTCTAGCCAATCACTCACTCATTCTTAGCTTCTTGCTGCACGATAACAAAACCACAACTGAAAAGTCTTTACAGCAACATAAATCAACTCAAATGCAGAATCTTCATCATCTTTGATTCACTGAAACACTGACAGATTATTAAGCTGCACTGCACAAGTACTTGTACCACAATGTAGCTCTTCATATTTCCTTCAGCTTCCTCTAATATGCAAAGCCATTTTGTGTTCAACGACATAATCTCTCATACTGACTCCACATGTAAAGCACTATCTCCAGTATACTGTGCAATATTGCCCAGAAAATTTTTAACAAGATGAAGGACCGCTACTTATATTTCAAGCGACCTTTTATGCAAATGAAAACAAGCAAGTAAAGCTTTGTGTGAATTCTAATCTGATGCACTTTATGACATGTTGGTAAAAACTGGAATTAGACACTTCTTTAGTTAACATTTGGTTTGAAGGTAACTGTTAATACCTTTTGTTTTTAAGCGTCTTTTTGTGAGGTGATATTTTTCTAGTAAGCCATGTGAGACAGCAATAAAGGTTAAACCAAATTTCAGATAAGGGTGTTCTTTTGTTGAGGTGTTTTAAACTTTGCCCATGTTTGGTTGATTTATCTCTCCACCCAGATTTTATGAAATCACTTTGATGTGTATCTCCTCAAAATGTACTGCATGTTAAAAGTTACATGTGAAAAACATGAGCTCGATTTATGCAGGTGATATAATCTGGTCCTATGGTTGGGGGTATGACCGTACCAGTCGCTATTCAAACTCAAACTAATGCTTACATCCAATATAATCCACTATCTGGATTTCTAAAGCTGCTGAGCTTAGCTTAAAATGAAAGAGGAACCTTGTTCAAAGATAGTTTTTCTTGTTTTCACTGTATACAGGTTGTATTTATGTGAAAATAAAGTACAATTATGAAACAGTTTCCTTTTCTTGCTGGTTCAAAATGTCACAGTTTTCTTGTTCAAAATGTCCTTGTATTGTAATTATGCACCAAAGCCTCATTAAATACCCTCTCATAAATGTCTGAGATGTTCAAGTGATGTTCAGGCTCCAAAGGGAACCGACGATATCCCCAAATCTTTTTGATAGAGGGAAACAAAGTAAAGGCTTTGGCATGAATATGAAACTGTTGTGCTAGAAGCCTCAAAGCAGAGACATTTCTCATGTTGAATGAATGATAACACAGAATCACTATCCATCTCTCTTCATTACAAACCATACAGCCTCAGTACACCTTGCATTAAGTCCACTTCCTAATGAGGTTACGCGCTTCAGAGACCATGGGTGGATGACAGTCAGCCAAGCGCGGGAGCCGCATGACACTGTCATTAACTTGGAAAAGTGTAAGATGGAGTGCAAAAGGTTTTCTCCTGAAAAGAAGGCTGGCTCTTTAGTCACAAAGTGTTTTACTTATTATTAAGATTTCATTCTTCCAATGCTACCGTGCCTCTTAAATAAAAGAGGATTTCTAAAGTAATTGTACGAATACTGAGGAAGGAAAGAGCACATTCTCCTGAGACTCAAAAATGTCAGATTTTACAAATGGCTCATCAGTCAGACTATGATTTAAAATGAGTTCTCTGATAGTTTTCTTTTCTTAAATTCATCTTTGAGTCGCTTTTCAGTTTGAAGAGGAGGATATATTCCCATGGTATCTTTATATAGTGTGAGAATAATTCATATGCAGTCTTCTCGTTCCAACTTTATCCAAGCTTCATGCTGTTAATGATGGGTGAATTGTTAATGTCAGACCTCTTTAACATTTAGCACTTAAGCATTGACTGGGTTTGAAACAGTTCATCTAAACTGACAGAATCATGAATGAGACTGGCAGTGATGGGCATCATATCCATAAACTGCTTTTACACCCTTGTTAAAATTGGTGCCTACATTGCCCACAACACCTGACCAGGAGCAAGCTTTAACGCTAAAGTGCTAACCCTGCCACAGTTCACACCTTTGAACACAAACAAACCTGCTCTCCGACATGTAGTTTAACCATCTTGAAGCAGAAATGATGTTTAGCTGTGAACTTTGGTTCACCTTTCATCTTAACAGCAGCAGCCTCAGATAAATCTTCAAGTCAGCAGCACTTCCCACTGATATCTCCTCAACAAGGTAAGTTGCTGCTGTTTGTGCTAAGCTGCGTATTGTGAGTTGGTTTGGGCTCCGTTGCCTTCAGTGAGGCTGCTGGCTGTTGCATTGCTCTGCTTGATAATCTGCTAGCTGCTGTTTTCGTGCTATCTCCTCCAGTATCCAGCCATATGCAGAGTCTGTATGTGCAGAAATCTCTTTGGGGTTGCTTTTGGCATGTCTCTCTCAAGATTTCATATCATCAGTTTTCTTCGAAGTAAATAGCCTGCATGGGCTCATGCTAGAGATTAAAAATGTTGTTGACTGAGTCAGATAGCTGTGTATCTTCTTTAAATCGAATTACTTTGTTTGCAGAGGTTTCCTACCAGTTGACATAACTTTGCTTCAGTGTTGTCTAGCCTTGTGCTTTTCTTATCAGTACAAATGGACATCCATCTAATTGATGGAAAATGTACCTTTGTGCGTTTTAAATGTCTCAGTGTTAGAGCTGTTAGTGTATATCGCCAGCCTTTGGCCTTTAATTGTCATGGCATTGTTTACATAAGGACTGAGCTATTTCATTTGTGGGTGTAATGTGAATAAATTACTAGTTGTGCATAACGTAACTTTCCTTCCATGTCATTTGATGAAATAAGCTATTACCTCTCAGTCTGAATGAAAGTGAATGAGTCTTTACAGTATGAATTTATGCATAAAACGTACAGATTATACAGGATTTGCTTAAAATATCCCTGCTGGTTTAAAAAGCAATGAATGGTTTAAGGGGGAGAATATATCTGTTCTTCTGACCCAACACCACCCAGTCTCCTTTCAGTTTCCAGAGCCAAACATGGAGGAGTAGTGTTCTGTGGAACCCTAAAAGAGTCATAATTAAATAAATAAAAACTACCTTTTGAAATAAATACCATTTTGATGAATAATAGACAAATATAAATATGGCCATTAAATTGTGAAATGAGGCAATGTTGATATGAAATATGTTTTATATATTTCAAAATGATTATTTTAACAATTTCATACTTTTTTGAAATATGACTCTTCATTTATTTTCCAAGCTTTTATAAAATAATTTTTAAAAAAGTTTTTTACAGAGTCAGTTTTTATTTCATAATCACCTTTTCCACTATGGCCTTTTTATTTCATAATGTGGTTTTTCAGCAGAATGACTTCATTCAAATCAATCAAAGCACACAAGGCGGAGTCACGTAAATGATTGGCTGATCCTGTTTACACAGACATTGCAGCAGCACTTGCTCTATCGATTCAAATGTGAGGACTTATCACTGGCGCTGGGAAACCTGAAAAGCTGAAATACGATTGCATGACAGGTTTTGAGGCTACTTGAAGCTGCCCCCCACCCCCACCTAAGCTCAGTGAAATTATTCTAAATCGTTTGAGCTGCTTGCTGGTTAGTGCAGATAAATTTTATTGCTTGTGCTGCTTCTCATGGTGGTCTTGTTTGGTTGTGCTCATAGACTATATAATAAGTGGATAAGTGTAATGACTTTTTGCTCAAACTGAAGCTTCCAGCAGATGCCCCGACCCCTGGTGTCTGGCTGCAGTGTTGGTCATAAGCCCCGCCTCCCCATGCATGCTGGATATGAGCCGGGGAAACTTTAAAAAATTACTACACCAAGTCGAAACATTCCTCTCATCCTTACACTAAGGTGGTATGATGGTGTACTTTGGCTGCATCGTGTTCAGGTGTTTTTTTTTACTGAGAAGTTGGTTTTACATTAATTATTGGATGTTAAAAACCGTGTTATAAGTTTTGTTTTACGATAGTTGACAGCTGCCGTTCGTGAGTAGTTTTTATCGGGGATATAAGAAACTTCGGGAAAGAGCCAAAAGGAGACTAAACCTTCTAAAGAAGTAGAAATAAATATTTTTAGTTCTCTTTTTTACTCTGCTCCACCGGAAATTCTCTACTGCGCAGACTCTGGCTGCACAATAGCGGCTAGAGAAACGTTTTTTTTTTGGCTTCAAAATCGTAGAACGTTGACAGGCAGAGCCATGCTGTCCATTCTATATACAGTCAATGGTTGTGTTGCGTAAGTGCAGGCTTTTGGGGTTCCATAGTGTTCAGCTATTATGTGACAAATCTGGATCAAACTCAAATAATTTGCCGTAGCTACTTAGAAATTTTTGTTTTTTGCTGAAATCTGGCTTGCTGTGATGAAACTGTGGCTGGAGAAGCACTACATTTGCGTCCAGTTACTTATTTTCCCACCTAGTATATTCAATTAGGCGGAAAAAAACTCAAAAGCTGGGTCACGTTTGTAATGCTGTATGAGTTCAGGCTTTGGAGCCAAAAGCAGCACTTGCACAGGTGCTTGAGCAATGAAATGTTGCTTGAGTAATGGGGTCAACAGTGAGAGCTCAAGCATTCATACCTACCCCTTCTCAAAACCTACCTTTCTTGCCTCTGTTTTTGTAACTGTACACAGTGTCTCTTCCAGTGAGAGGTGCGTAAAAGGTAAACAGGACGTTGTTAATGATGATTATACAGTTTGTGATTTTAAACCCTGGAGTGTTGTGTCAGGGTTAATGTAGGGATTATACTTGGCTTAATGAGTAGTTTCATAGTTTATTTGACTTTGTGGAGGAACACCTTTACCTGACAGCTGGAGTTTTTACATCTCAATCATTTTAACAGGGTAGGTGAAATAATACAGCTCATCGTCTGTATATGTCACAGGTCCCCCTGTTCCTCATTAACTCTTATTCTGAGTTGAAGGACTTTTTTTATGGGATCTCTGATGTGTAGGAGGTAGATGCAGTGTGCCAGTTATTTTCATAATATTTCTTGGTGCAATAATACAAGGTTTGCTAAGATACTGGCTTCATTGTTAAGCATATCACACATTTTTCTGCACACTTGGAGGACTTCAGTGCCAAAAAAGATGAAAGTTAAGGATCTGGCATCTCCACATCTTTATTGAGTTGTCACTGTTGATTAATGTGCTCAGTCCCACGGAGATGAATTGAAAAATACTAGATGTTTGAGCCAGATGATCTTTTAATAGAAGATTTGTTTTTGTGTTTTTAGTTCATTCTCCGTATCCACCTATCTGTCACTGCTAATTAAAATTTTAAACATGTTGCGACAGCTTGCAGGAGGGTTTCTTAAACAGTTCAGCTTTGACAATGACACATCAGGCCTTTTGTATACTTGACTTGTTGTCTGTCTTTTCTGCCACCAGGGTATCCAATCGCTTCTCTTGAAGGAGAAACGCTAGATTCATTCTCTTCCTGCGGCGATACTTTCAAATATTCACAAATGCTGCAGGCGAGGCTGCTTAACTTGAGTGTAGATAGAGGGTTTGGAGGGGAATACACAACATCGGATCATGCACCATGGGGTTGGCAGAGGAACATGACCATAATTGGATCCCTTGACAGCTGTTTGACTTCTGCCTCCTCAAGGATGGGACCCTCTCACTCCATGCTTTAATTTTCACACTGACTCTCATTGCTATGCATCGCTGTCCTGATCAGTTAGAGCAACACAGCTGTGAACACCTTTAATGACCTACAGATCACCCGACATTCTCCTCAGAGTTTCTGCTGTTGAGGAAATGTGATGGCTTAGTAAGAAAGAAACAAACAAAAAATACAGTAGGAAAAATGATGGCCTTGTGGTAGGTTTGTAATGAAATATTAAAGTTTGTTAGAAAGCAAGGTCTTGCATGACAAACAAATCAACAGTTTAGTTTGTTCCTGTTTCTGAAAGCCAAATTACACATGAACAAAAATCTCTTCAGTCAAGCAAAAAAGGCAACTTTTTCCTTTTGATCTTACAACATTAGCTGATTTCTGATGCTTGCTCATCGTTTTTTCTCTGGTGTAACTTTGAATTTGGCCCAGTATCCTTTTCTGTTTCCCTATGTTTTTTGTCAGTTGCTGATCGGAAAGGGAATATAATTTGAGGTTTGAAGTGGAACATTTTTTTAATTTATTAATTTCATGTGTTAAAACAAACAAGCAACAATCAGTAAATCAACTACAGAAAAGTGAAGACAGAGAAAAAGTGCACCCCGTAGATTGGATGGGTTCCAATGCTTTTGGGAGGAGCCCCAACATATATAATAAAATAATAATAGGTAAAGCACATCATAAACACTTACATTGCTGCAGTAGTCCAGCAGCAAAGGGTTCATAATACCATTACACATCTCAGGGTCTCAAAAGAGAATGTTAGATTAGGAGCCTTTGAGCATAAAATTTCATCCATGCCAACCACACATCGTATGCTGAGCAACAGTGAGGAGAAGTTATCCCATTCCTGTTTCCTGTGAGGGAACTGTACATTTGTGTACAATGTCAAAAAAAAGGAAAAAAAAAAAGAAAAGAAGTGGCCCTAAGATAAAACCCTGGGGTACTCCTGATTTACAGGGTTTACTTGATGATTTATAGCCTCAGATGTTTTTTAATCAATGAACAAAGTTGGTGAAGATTTCATTTTATGAGGTTGTATTGTAGATGTGAGAAGATATAAACCACAGGGAATACTAATCAGTACTATTGTTAATATAGCGGCAATTAAGTGGCTAATGAACTAAGACAGACATTTAGATATCTAAATGTCGCTGACTCGCTGACTTAATAAGTGCTGACTTCATAGTGATTTGACTAATCTAACCCAACAAACTCCACTGTTCCTTGTGTAACAACAGGCTTTCTCTCTAAATATGTGTTTAATTTTATTTCAGACTTTTTTCCCTGTATTGGAAGGACATTTACATTTTTGGTTGATTTCAGATTATAAAACTTTACATTTGACAAATAAAATAAACAGAGAACTACATGCTTTCAGTTCAAATTAAAGAGGCATACAATTATAGTAGATATATCAAATGTTTTAATACGTCATCTGATGCTGCCAAAACAACATCTCCCTAGCCAAACCCAGATCAAAAGTTCAGAACAAGTGCCAGAATCAGCACAGAGGAAAGCCACATTAGTTGACATTTTGCATGCTTTTCATCAACCTGTCGTGTTTGTGGTTCACTTCAGACATCATCATCTCATTAATAGAACTAATATATCCAATATCTTTTGAAGCCTAAACTTTGTGTCTGAGTCTTCATCACTTTTATTTCACTCATTTATTTCAGTCTGATGCTCTTGCAGTTGAGCACAGATGATTTGGCTCTTTTTGATCCCTGTTAATTGTCTAACCTTGTTTTGAAAACTTGCATATCAAAGAGTGAAATGTCAGACATCTTTTTTTTTCATAGGTCTGAAACCCAGTCGACATCTGCCTGCTAATTGGCTTCCAAACTCACAAAAGTCAACAGCGGTGGCAATGCTTGCGATTGTGATTAGGTGACTTAAACCCACAATGACGGTTTTTTGAAGACTTGTTATTTGGAAAACAAAGCTGTAGTCACATCAGTAAGATCCTGCTGCTTTGTTTATTTACAAAATCTCGACCAATTTAATGTCCAGTTTGTCAGGGAGGTTCATGAGTACCAGGAGCATCCAGCTGGGACGTAGCCACTTCATGTGACTTATAAAAACAGATTTTAGATGTAGACATGTTACAGTGCCTCATGCTCACCTTGTCTTCTATGAAATGCAGGTTTGATTTATCTAAAATGACCTGACATCTGATGGATCAAAACAAGAGTTGCTTTTGGGACTTACTGTCCTCTGGGAAGGGCAGATGGAGGGGACCCTTGAGTGGAGGGCTGTTGTGAAGCTATTGAGGTTTGCTGCGGGGAATTTGACTGGGCACTCAGGCTTCTTGGCACAAGAACATTGCTGGAAAGAAAGTCACCAGGAATATAAATGGCACAACAGACACAAACTTGGGACTGATCAACCCTGGTAAGGAACTATCCTGATTAACTGACCTACCATTTCAAGCTAGAGTACAGACCGAAAACAGCTAGAGAATAGCAGGCAATTCATTTAAAACATAATCAGTTTTAGCCTATGGCTGCTAACGAGATGCTTACCAACAGCAGTTTCAGCATTTTTTTGTCTTCTCGGAGTGGCATCTGACTCAGGAGGTTGAAAAAATCACAATGTTTTTATCTTATGTTGGGATAGATATTTTAAATATTCTGTAAAACTTAACATTTAAACATGAGATAAATGAGGATTGACTCTCTTTTGAGGCAAGCCTTAAGTGGCCATATGTGGAACTGCAGTTTTTGCTCCTCTGTATTTGCCTAATTTTGCATCTCAGAGATTGCAGCATGCCTGCCTTTGCTTGGTTTGACTCATTGCAGGTGATATACAGTCAGGTATCTCATTTTTTTTCATTAATTTTCGTCCTGAAGTTTACTGCCTCATTTGTCTGAGAAACAATTCATAGAAGTGGCTCAAGGGTGTTTAGTTAGCTGACCCACTGAGTTTTCACTCTCTGTTTTGCAGGACAGAAAATGAACACTTATCTTCATACACAGTCAGTTTTTATCTGCATATCGTGGTCATGTTTTTTTTTTTTCACAACACCCTCTATGAAAAGAGGAAAAGTAAAAACCATGGTCATGAAGCCATTAGTTTTACCTCCCTTGCTCATACCCTTAGACGCTTATTTTTCTCACTTTTCGAGTGTCACAGTGTCCTTGTGATGTTGAAACTATGCAGTCTTTTTTATATCTGTGTTAGTTCCTCTTTTAAGTCAGACTGTGTGCATTGATTAATCATAAATCTATGTAAAACATCTGACTGAATGAAAAGACAGTTCCTGAGTGCTTGGTGTTCTAATAATGAGTACATGAAAATCATGCTGGCCTTGTACCTTACCCTTTTCTTTTTTTTTTTTTTTAATTGTATGTCCTTTTATTTTGTCAGACTTCTTCTGTCTGGTAGAATGTTGATGAGACAAGAACAGATGGCAAGGGGACCTTCTGTACAAAAGGAGGTCAGACAAGGTGGTCAGTTATGCATCTGTAACGCTGCTATTTGAAAGAAATAGCCTGAAAAGGCATGTGGCTCTGTTTGAAACAGCAGCCCAAGGTGAGTTGTACCAGGGAAAAATATTTAATTCACTGAAGCAAATATCTTCCATCATGCTCAACAAAGTAACACCCTGAAAAAAATCCAACCACATTTCTCTAAACCTCACTTTGCCCTTTGTCACTGTTACATTTTCTTACCAACTAATTAGCTGCGTCTCATCTTTTAAAAGCCAATTAAGGACAGTGCTTTGGTGCATGTGTCAGGATCTCCTCTATTTGTCTAAACATAGGCAGGTACAAAGAAAAACAACAGGAAAAGAGAGCAAGGAGAAGAAGAGACCTTGAGAGCTGAATCGTAAACTAGACGCTGCTCCGTGAGCCTTCGGTTGCAAAGAATGTGTCAGACAGCTTGGAGGATTAAACAAACCCATTGTGGGTTCGAGTGCATCTGAGCTGAGTGTCGACATTCAGGGTTACATCAACACCTGCCAGAAAGGCCACATACTGTGCACATTTTCAGAGCTCAACAACATATTTGTTTCTTCTTTTTCAAGGAATATGATGAAATAATCGACCAGCCTGATTGTCTACATGGATGTGTAGCAAAAATTCATCAACAACCTGTAATAGATGTTACATTTTATTTATACTAGGTCAAATTCCTGGACATCTTTGGTGTGCACAAGACCCAATTTTTGAAAAACACATGCAATTGTGCCCTCTTAGGTGGTGAGAGCTTTCTGTTAGTTCCTTTTCCCCCTCATCCCTGCCCTTCAAAAAGTCTGTGCACCAAGTAGCCACTGCACAGCATCACTACTTGTGACTTCTTAGACATACAATCTCTGTGATGAACACTTGATCACAGAATGCCAGGAATACTATAATCCATAATTGCAGAAAGCTGTTGAACCTGTGCAGTTTTTAGATTCATTAAAATAAATGACTGAACTAAGAGAATGCAGTTGATATCTTCAGTATAGGGCCCTTTGCTCTGTACTTTGTTGATGCATCTTTGGCAGCAAGTACAGCTTTACGTTTTTGAATATGATGACAAAAGCTTGGCACACCTTTCTATGGGCTGTTTCACCCATCCCTCTCCACCAGCTTGAGGGGTGCCACCAGCCATTTTCAGATCTTTCCAGAGATTTTTGATCAGTTTGAAGGCTGGACTCTACCTGGGTGGGTCAAGGCAGAGTTGTCCTGAAAACCCATCTTTGATATCCTGGCTGTGTGCTTTGGGTAACTGTCCTGCTGGAGGGTGAACCATTGCCCAAGTCTGATGTCAAAAGCTATCTGGAGTAGGTTTTCATCCAGGATGTCACCCTAAAGGTGCCATGTGCCTTCAGGGTGTGGCTAGCACCTGGCTTCTTGCCATACAAGGCTGCAGAGATGGTTGTACTTCTGGAAGGTTCTTCTTTTTCCACAGAAGACCACTTGAGCTCTGACAGCATGACCATCAGGTTCTTAGTGTCTGACTTAGAAGCTTTGTAAATGTTGTTCTGAAACTGAAAAACTTCACAAGTTAATCAGCATCCATCAGAAGATAACCATTATTGCTATAAATAACTCAAATTTTCATATAGACTCGTCAGCATTTTTCTAACTATGTAACTTATTGGCAAAGATAAGGAGTTTGGAAATGTCTTTCTTATTTTTTCAGGTCAGTCCTGTTTTATTGTTTCCTTTTTACGTGGGAGTACAAAAAACAATATGTGAGATGCAGATTACTTTGAAGAGTAGCTCAGAGAAAGACAAATGCAACACAGAAATTCAATCAAACAGTTAAATCTGCACTTAATAAAAGTGTGTTGGCTGTGGCTCAGTGGAGTTGGTTTTCTGTCAATCCCAAAGCTAAGGGTTTGATCCTGGGACTTTTCAAACCAAATGAAACCAAAGCTCTGGATGAAATAAGTTTAGTGAATTTACATGTTAATTAAAATGTGATATACATATTGCGTGTGAAGCTGGGGCTTAGATGCCAGTTTCTGTTTTACTCAAGCTGTGATGGAAAGTAGAGACATTACTGTGCACATTGGGCTTAATAAACTCTCAGACAGTTGAGCTGAAAGTCGAAGTAATAAGCACTTTGTGTGAAATGGAATTAAAACATCACAGTGCTTTTGAGTATGAACTTCCACAAGTGCAGCTAATCAGGCTGTCAGCAGAGAGCTGTTTTGATTAGTTACAATACAATACAATACAATAAACTTTATGGCCCCCTTGGGGAAATTTCTCATGGATTCTGTGTTGACACAGCACTGCCTTTATAGATAGAAACAAATAGATTAATAAATAAATACATCCTCACAGTTACCCACACCCTCACACACACACACATACATTTCTCCTCATTACATGATACTGATATTTAAAGTCTTGGGATAGAAACACAAGGATTTTGTTTCAGCTCACTTCCTTCAGCCCCCAGCTTAAGAAGATGTCAATCCCTAAGCAATGAGAGCCATTTAGTAAATTAATCAAGGTGGGTAAAAAAAATATTTTTTAAAACAGTTCAGTTTACACTTGGGGACCCTTGTACCAGAAGGCAGAAGCTCGTAGTCATGTGACAGCAAAACTCTCTGCGCCTGTCTGAGTACAGACTACTCATAGTCTGGAGGGAGAGTTTTTCACTCCTCCCCATCACCTTCATGGCAGACTGTACCACACACAGAGGCTTCGATTTTGACTGCGCGGAGAGGTTACCAAACCACGCCGTCATCCCGTATCAAATAATGCTCTCAAGGACAGCCTGATAAAATAAAAACATCATTTTCTGGCTGACACCAAACAGTCTGCATTAGAAGTACAGCAAAGGCACACACATAATCAACATGGTCATTCCACCGGAAAAGGTTATCCAGATAAATACCTGTAAGACCTAGCCTGCTTGATTTCCTCTGTGTGTGTTGACAGTGGGGTATGGTCCCCCAATGGCTGAGGGTCCAGCACCATCTCCTCTGTCTTTTTGTGTTGATTATAAGATAGCGATCATTGCACCACTGAACAAATGCTTGAACCTCTGCAAAATACAGTGAGGGATCTGTGTCCTGGTGGAGCAGGCTGAGGATGGCAGTGTCGTCAGAAAATTTAAAAAGCAGTTTATCCTGGCGGCTGTTAGTGCAGTCATTTATGTACATGGTAAAAAGAACTGAAGAGCTAACACAGCCCTGAGGTGCGCCTGTATACCAATGAATTTCCAATCTGAGAACATGCTATTAAATCTGACATTCTGGGTTCTATTTCTTAAAAAAAAAAAGTTAAACCACTTCATAATAATAGGATGGACAACCATTTAGAAACAATAGTCTCATTGGCGTAGAGACTGTATTTAATGGAGACAGTAACCAAACTTAAACACCAGAGTGAAAATACTGCTGTATGACACTAACAAGAGTACTGATTTTGACAAATGAAAATACAAAAAAAATTCTAACATAGAATACAAACTCAACTTGAGCATCATTAAATCTGGCACACAGCATTTTGTATGTTTTAAGATGACAATTTTCAGTCCCAATTAGGAAATGAATGCTTTTTTTTTTTGGTGTGTGATGCAATTAAAAACAAGACAACTTGTCTCCTTCCAGTTTTCCCAAACTTCCAAAATTTGTTGAAACAGCCAGTTATTTCCTTGAATGCACAAGATGTCTGAACAATCTAATGTCAGAGTCAGAAGTCCTTAAAGCTCAGAAAGACATTTAGCTGTCTTTCTTCCTCTAAGATAACAGTTCCAACCTAAAGTTATGTATTTTCATGGCAATTTAACCAGCAGAATCGAGAAAGAGGAATACATAAGCTTTGACACAATCTACTAACCTATAATATGTTTTTGACTGTAGATCTGCCTGTGTCTGATTTTCCTTTTTCCCTACACTCTCTTCTCATTCGTTTAAAGGTTTGTGCTCTTCTTCAGATCACCTATTTAGCCCGAATGGAACCATCTTCAAATCCCCTCTGTGTCTGAAATCTGCACAACTCTCTTAAAAGATCCCCCTGACAGGTAATATGACAAATGTTTTGCATGGAGCTTCAAATTCTTGGCCTGTAATCCTTTTGATGCCTCAATCTAAAGCTCCCAACCTGCATTTCTCAACCCAAACTCCTCTTCTGTATTTTGAGGATAATATAACTAAACTCACCCACACAGCCACCCACAGACGGTGGAGCTCACACAGGCTTGGATTACAGACATGCAGACACTGACGACATAAAGAGAAAAACAGGAGAAGATCTGCAGTACCAGCACGTCTGGCTTTAAAGAAAATCACGCTTCAGATAAATGTGCCAGAGAACAGGGTGATATTGATATAACACTGATGCAATCTTGAGAACATAAGTGATGAGATAAGTTGTCTGTTTTTAATACAGCAAAACTTAATTGTTTGAATTCATGTTCACTTAAAAACAACTGATCACCTTCACAATGCTTGAGTGCCTAAAACCTTAACTCTTAATCCTTAAAATCTGACTGGAAGAAGAAAGCTTCATACTTTCTGTAAGGTTAATGCTAATTCCCTTGTTTTGTTTTGCTTGTTTACTTGTCAACATGGAATTACATCGTAGTTGGGTGAAATAACAGCCCATTTTTATGAATGCACCTGCAGCCAAGTTCGCATACAAACTCCTGACATTTCCAGGATAATTTCTCCAAAATCAGGACCTGACATTTCCCTGACTTGCCTCTCGCGCATGCCCTCGCAGCAGGAGATGGCTTATGTCAGCTGTGCTTCTTCTGCAATCAATGCATGTGGTTGTGGAGGCGTAGCATGTGTGTGTTTGTGTATGTGTGTGTGGGTGGGGGTTGGTGCAATGCATACTCTGTATGATACAGGGACATAGTCTTTGTAATGTAACTCATCTGTCCTTCATAGAGTTTTGAAGCCCACTATTGTTCGAAGCCTTACTAAAAATGCTGAACTCAACCTAGCTTTGGTTGAATTTTGATGAGGTAAAGAGGCAAAGGTGGGTCCCTAACCTTTTTGCAAATAGCCACAGGATGCCTGCCTGTCACTCAAGTCAGCCATGCCCTTTTATGGGAAAAACTTGCAACTATACAAGGCCCAAAACAGCAAATTATAAATATAAAATTAGCTTTTCAGACCAGAACTGTGTTTTTGAACAAGGCTGTAAATGTGCCCCCAAAATTGCCCTTTTTATTTTGGTGTGTATGTAGTTTCTAGTGTTTCTTGAACTTTTCAAGAACATCAGTTTTAGCATTCCCTATATGCTTCATGTTTTTAGACTGGAGGTAGGGCTGCGTGGTATACATGGTATGACGGTGGAAACGGTATAAATTTGGCCCACAGTAGAGATTTGTGCTCTACCGTCATACCGTGACGTCATGACGTTGGGGTAACGTGACGTCATGATGTCATCGTATTTGCCTCTGTGTGGAAATGGTTGCAAGAACAGTGACGGCAGAAGAGGAGGAACTGGTAAAAAAAGAAAAAAAAACGGGGTGGATTTGGACGTGGTTCGGGTTCAAAAAGTCAGATGTGGAGCAGAAAAATGTCATCTGCAAGATGTGTGGTAACTTTTGCACGATTTTGGATTGCAGAACCTTTTCACTGTTTTTGCCATTTGCCTTATAGAAAACCTCTCCTACTTGAAGTACTGTTTACAATATCCACTTTATTTTTGTATTATTGAAGAATTTTGTTCTTCTGAGGCACTATCCTTATTTCTGTTGTTCTTCTGCATGATAAATGCTTTTACATTAAAATTGCATTATATGCTTATATGCTTTATTGTTGTTGTTTTTTTAAATTAACTTAGCTTTGATAAGAGACTACAAAACCCATTCAGAAACACTCCCATTATAAATTTTGCACCACAATATTTATACCATGATATATACCGTTACCGCAAAAGGATTCAATTTATACCGTGATATGAATTTTGGCCCAGCCTTAACTGGAGGTTTTCTTAGTGCCACTGGAAAAATGAGCTATTATGGCAAGAATTGTTTTCAAACCAGGTGGTCACCGTGCTTATTTTTCTGAAAATGATGGCTTTTTTGGCTCGGGATGTATATGTTTCCCTGTACTTCGAGAATCAGCATCAAGCAATCGCAGTTTTTAGTACTTCTACATCAGTTTCTTTTCTTCAAGTGAGAGGGTTGATATTACTACGACATACATGAGGAAGGCAATTGTCTTGGTGGAAATTGACACAATGCTAACTGAGGCAAGAAGGACTACTGTCCTCATCGTAAACAATATGAACCCTCCTCCAACATGCTCCTGATAAATGTTAATACCTTCTTCTTTCAAGGAACACTGGGAAAAGATCTGAATAGGGTTGTCTGGCTGTTTTAGATGATGGCAGAACATGTTTGCGAGTGCAGCGTTTGCCTAATGAGAGTAGCTGGAGTCACAGACAGAGACAGAGCATGAATCATCTTGAACTGTTATTCAACATGTAAGCCAAAGTATCCTCTCTAAGATGAAGGAAAATGGCAACAGAACAAAGGGTGCTCACTGTAGTCTATTATAAGAGAAGAAGAAAAGGGAATGTTACTCTGGCTGTGGGAGGACTGGGCAGCATTAGTGTCTTTTAGCTTCAAGAGTAATGCCTTTGCATTTGATTTCAATCAATGATCACATCAGTGTGGGCACTGATGCCAACATTAACCAAAGTGAGTGAATATTCTTTGTTGTTGCTTGGATCTTTTTCCTCTTTTTTCAGTTTTGTGTATTTCATTGTGTGTCTACTTGGAGACAAACATGTGTTTTACTCAAGACCATACTAGTCAAGATCAAGACTTACCTGAGACCAGAGTGTACAAAAACTAAGACAATACTAAGACAATAAAAATCAGTTTCGAAAACCACAATAAGGTTGTGGAGCATTTTTCTTTAATTACGTTTTCCATAAAATAGAAATGACAGAAAAACAGGACCTCTGAAAATCTTTCATAGCACAACATGAAAAATTCTTATATCTTAACAAATCTGATCAGCTAAACCCTTGCAAAAAATAAATCCAAAAAACAAATAAGCCACTGATAAGTCCAGAATTATTTTTAGTATCTGAGGATAAGATTTTTACATATCAGGTGAATGGTGCTGTTAGCTTTTCCCGAGCTTTCCATGAGTTTCTTTTGTGGCTTTGACAGAGCTGTCACAAGTCTGCACTTACATCACATTCACACAGAAACTTACAAGATTGTTAACAACATGCCACTGATGACACGGTGCAAAGAGACTGCTGGATATCTCTCATCACTCCTTATTACTCACACACCGGCTTCCAGAGATAAAAATCGACTCTTTCCATCACACGTGTTTGGACAAGTGTAATGAATGAGGGAAACGGTTGACAGCCGACTTTTTCCTCATCTTAAGCTCACATAAATCGAGCAGTCTTGTGTTTTGTGTGTTGTATGTCAAGCAGTTGTTTCTTTTGAGGTGTTTTGTTTAGTTCTTGGATCACTGATACGGGTTTAACAAGAGCACTAATGTCCGTCTTTGATGGATCAAAAAAATGGAAGAAAGGGTGCTTATGAAGCTAAAAGAAGTAGAAAATTTGAGGTGCCTTTTAGACAGGAATACATGCAGTCTTAGTAAACAAATATCGAAACATCTCTGGATTGAAAACACATGTTTAAGTAGTTCTAGTGATCCGTGAAACTTTTTCTTTTCCAGTCTGAGTCTGACTTTTTAAATCCTTTGTATTTTCATTCATAGTTTCCATGTTTACTCACAGATCAGTGATCATGTGACCAGGTACGTCACGTCCTGTGACGTATAACTGCGGAAAAAGTGTTTCAATTGCGCTTTTGCAATATATTTGAATGTCGAAACGTCTGAAAAACCACCTCATGAAAGCGTAAAAACGTTTTAGCAATATTTTAGTGCTTTTAGAAATTCAGGTGTTTCCATTACCAGTTTTTTATAGCGCAATTTAAATTTTGCGCATATCCAAGGGTAATGGAAACGCACCTATAGTTGCATCAGTGGCTGGCTGACCATTCTTTCTGTGCTGTGATGGCGTGGGGTTGGACTGAAGATACATCTAGTGGAATTTGGACGCTAAATAGCCAACTTTATCTCTACTTTAATTTTCAAAATATTGCCAATTCTGACTGCCCTGTGAGATACCATCTACCAACTGTGCTTGTTTACATCTAGGTCAAAGACCAATAACAAGCATCAAATCAGAAGCCATTAACTGAAGCCACACCACCAGCAAGAGGTGGGTGGCAGCACTGCAGATACGATGAAACATGCACACGGATCCTTAGTTTAACTTCCAGCTGAGCTGACTGATAAATCCTGTGGCTTGTTGCTGTTGAGCTCATTAGCGGGGAATACTTTGTGAAGTGACTCAACAGGTGAAGCAGAAATTCATTTTGATGAAGAATGGAGACCTTTGAGTTTTTGTGCTCCCTGTTAAGATTAATCATGGGCATATTTCACTGGCCAGCTGGCTTGGGTTGAAAAACACAGTAGAAGAAATATTTGGAATACTTGGATTCTCATGTAGAATAGTCATATTTGATTCATGTTTTAGAAGGATGATATGAACATGCCAGGAGTAGCGCTAGAGAGACAAGTTTCCATTCATCACTGTCAGCTTGGATGTCAGCTGTCTCACTGATTATGTGTGAAAGGTATGGTGTTCATATTCGTCATATGTCTTGGCACCTTAACAAAGTATTTGAGAGAAGCTGATTTAAACATGAACGTGTCAGATGAATCCATCAGCTTTATCATTAAAAAACATCCCCCTTTTTGAAGAAGCAGATTTTTTAAATTGACGTCTAATTTAGGGTCGACCTGTCCCGTCTCTTTAGTCACAGGAAATGAAAATGGCTGGCAGCAGAGCGCATGGTTAAGCCTATGAAATGCTGAAAAGGAAACAGACAACATCTTCAGTCTTGAGCAGTAACTTGCCTACAACATAGACCTAAACTTTTGCCAGTTGCTCATCTTTCCACACTGTGATTCATGCCTGGTGACTCACTTGAGGCCTCTAAACTTAGTACCAGAGCATGTAAAGATGCTTTTTCTCTGGGTACGCAGGATTTCTTCTGTATTGGTGAATCCTGTTTTCTAGAGTTTATGAAAAAGAAACTTGTGACAAGAATCCCATTTAAAAAAAACGGCCATGCTCCTATTAAAGACAGAATTTGAAGATGAGGTTGCTGCTGAGTTTCAAACCTTTTTAGGTGCACCCTGCTAAGAGACAAACCACAAAAAGCTATAAATGTTATATCAGTGGGTGAAATGAGATTCAGCCTGCTTATTCATGTTAAGTTTCCTGAGGTTTGTTCATATTACACCACTTCAGTATCACTCTAAAAGGATAAAAGCTGATTATCAGAGATTAACTGGCTACAGATTCTTTTTATCCTCTGTACTTAAAAAGGTAAATCTGTCCTTGAAACTTTGGATTAATCAGGATACATCTTCAAACACTTTACTTTTCTGCATGTTAATACTCGTTTGGACGTTTTCCCTTCGTCTTTCTTTCTTCATCCAGCCTTCCTCTGTTGGAGGCATCAGGAGGAGATTCATGTCCCAGGGAGAGTATTTGTCAGTAACAGATCAGCCAGTGCTGCTGCCGTGGCAGGTATCTCCATCACCTCAGTTGGGCCTTTTCTCCCCTCCATGGATCAACTCCCTGTGTCTGTAAAAGTGAGGTCCGGAAACACATCTGCTGCCCGAGAGACCACTGAACAACTGGGGACTCGTTTCAGATCCATAGTAACTGCCCTGCAGAGATTTGGCCAACAGCTCAGGCTAATTCTTTTTCTTTTTTTTTTTTCGTTTTTCCTTTTTTCCCTAAGGAAACCCACTGAGACCGATATCCTTGCCTTGTAACATTAAAAGTTAGACAGAAAAACATTGTAAGGAATGAACAAAAAATGATGAGAATGACTGTTAAGTCATGAACACATGCACATTTTCAGACCCACATCACTTCTGGTATTTTCACATGTGTTTTTCACCAATTTAGTTTTAACTCTGGCTAAAAAAAAAAAAAAAGCACATCATAGACTTCATTGTTGGAGGATATACAGAGTTATAATGTGTCAGCAACTCTGGCATTTTGACTTTCACGCTTCAAAGTTCTTTTTTACCATATGGTTTATCTACTGGGTTGATGAAAGTGGCTGGAGAATAGATCTCTAGGGCACTTTGTTGCTAACAACCTCAAAAAAAGTAACTTCTGATATCTTAATCCAAGCAGTGTTTGAACATTGAGAAACAGCAGGTGTTTCTGAGCAGCTGAACTAGGCCTTTAAATATGCTTTGTCTGTTTAGGTTGTGGGAAAATACAGGATCGGCCACAAGTTTCCAAACACAGGAAAATATACTTTTCTATTTTTGTGTCAGACACCCTAGAGGACACATTGAAAATACACTGATGGCAAATTCATCAACAGTGTATCAGTATGTGTTTTTGAAAAGAAAAAGGTAACCATATGGAGCACATTACATTAATAAAAACGGTTGTCCAATCAAATGTTTATAGTGCTATGAATGGAAATTTATGGCCCACACTGTAATTTATTTACATATTATTGTGTCATAGGCATAGAAAAAATAATACAGGTAACAAATTTTGTGGCATTGTGGTGAATTTCATAGTGTTCACATCTAAACTAATAAATTTGTCAAGAGTCTGCTTTGCTGTGGACTGTATTAATACATCAACGCTGTGAGCAGACAGGTTATGACACTAGTCCAGCTGAGGCAGTGCTTTGGTTTCTCTCACAGCAGGAGGGGCACACGGGTGATGCATCCAGTCTATAGTTCATATGCAGTGAGTACAGAAGTAGCCTAGGTCCCTCCTTAGAGGACTTTCATGTCATGTAGTTGCTCTATTTCCAGCTTTGGCACCCTTAGAGAAAAAGAGCAGCTTCAATCAAAGGAGGACTCAAAATTTGAGACTGCTGTGTGATTCACAGACTTCCTCCCTGTCTGCTGAGCGCCAGATGTCATCACACAGTCCTCTCCTGTTTCAGAACACATAATAGACTTGTCCAATATTCAGAGACATTGTCGCGTCAGCTGCAGCACTCACTAACACACATCGACAGCGACTCTATTGCTCTCCTCTATTCTCCCGAGTGAGACCAGGAAACAAGGTGTTGTGTGATGGACAGACACAATCACAGTGTTTTCTTGCTGGTACACATCTGTCAAGCACCTTACCATTTTTTTGATGCAACAGTACTCTGTTTGACAGGAGACGTGATACAGAAACTCAAGCACTGGTTGAGAAATATCTTTGCTGGGAGAGTATATTACCTTTTGTTTTACTGACAGGGTGTTGTTACTTTTGAATATCTGCTGAGGGATTCAATGAAAAAAATAACTTATCAAGTCTGCATATCTCAAGGGATATAGATGACATCTTCATATTTTTACGCATTGCAGCTGAATCATTTTGACATTGACTATCGTGAGCCAATATCTGTAATAAAAAAATAAATATCCCATGTGCTGCAGACATTGAGGTTGGACAATAAATAGAGATAAAATGTAGATGTGTGGAAATGAAAAGCTTCCTAAGATCAAAAGATTCTCACACAAAGACCCTCCTGAAAATAGACAATGTTAAGCTTCATCCCAGCCACTCTCATTATCTTGCAGGTGCAACCATTTAGCTCCTAGCTGCAGCCGTCTAACGTGAAAGCATCGGACACCGGTCTGCCAGGGCCAAACAGATCGATGTGAGCCATTCCAAACATGCTAAACTGGGCTTTGGCTGTGATGAAACTCTGCCTCCCTGGAGGCCAACACATAAAGCCGCGAGATGGAGAGCGAGCAAATGACTCCCTGCGTGAGCCAGCAAAGAAAATAACTCCCACTTCAATAGCTTGAAAAAGTGGAACACTGAGAATCTTAGAGTTCATACATCCTTGAACAAAGATTGCATGAATATATTTCTTCAGGCATGTACAAAGTGAAACTGCTTTTTTAGATAGTGAGAGACCTTGTCTGTCTCTCATCCACTGAGCTCAGAGCTGAACTGCTCCTCTCTATATACACAACTCTTGTTATTGCAGCATTGAATCCAGCACTAGGGCTGTTAATGCTTTTTAAGTCTTTGAAAAGGATGGCAGAATAAATATTTCAGATTTAAGTACTTCAAAGCAAAATTATGAATGCATTTCATAGTTTTTTTTTTTTTGAAGATTACATGTTTTGAAGCTGTTCAGGCCACACAGGTATTAGACGCAGTGTTTTCTGAGGTTGTGTCTCCATGAAAGACAGCTCCAAATAGAAATCAACCTTTCACTAAATTACAAGACTCAGAAGCCAAAAACAGTTGGGTCACCACTATGATCTGATGCAAGAGACTGTCGTCTTTTTCTTGTTTTGGTCTCCAGTGAAAGAGTCATCTCTGTTGGATGAGTTTAGTAAAGTTGTGCATCAGAGTGAAGTTATCAAGGGCCAAGCTTTAGAGGACAGCCAGATGTCCTCTCTCAGGTCAAACAGACATCATGAACACCTCAGTTAATGAAGTCACTTGTCAGATGGATTCACATCTTCTACAAAACTCCATGAATATCAGATTACTGGCCCTTTTGCAGCTTTTCAATGAATGCTGCAAAATGCAAAATTTAGAATTCAGCTCAGGGTTGAAAGGGCCCAAATTGACTTCGGGGGAAATAGCTGTAATTTCTAATATCCAGTCAATCCCGCTTGCTGTTTTGCCCCAGACAGCCTATTTAGGCTTTCGGGCAGACTTTCTCACTTGTCACATTGGCCTTGGCCTTCTACATTTTTGTCAATTACTCACCAATGGTCTGAGACACATTGGAGAGGTTGAGGTGGGGCCTATCTGGCAAACGCCGCAGTCACTGATGTAGACTGACGCTTGGCGTAAAAGTGCCCTCGCAGAAATGGCACGGAGGTGGAAAAGTGTCAACTCCATCAGGCTACAGAGGAAATCCCTTTCAAGTCTGTTTAAGAGATTTCACCGTCCTCCATGTCTGCATGTCGAGTGACAGAGAAGTCACTCAGCTTCAGTGACTCGGTGATACGACCTCAACAGCACAGGTCAGAATGACTCAGCACCTGTGTCTCTCTATTTCAGTCTCTTTCTATCTTTTTTCTGCCTTCCTGTCTGACTCATTCACTTTTTTACATTACTGGAAGTTGACTGCAAGTTTCACAACAGTGCAGCAGATGATATTGTCCCATCTGTGAGGGACTTCAGCAGCTGTTGAACAGTGTCACAAGAGAGTTTGCAGCAATATAGATAATCAGTTTCTTTTCTAGCATACATAAGCTGAAAAGTCTTTTGTGCACATCTTCTTGAAATAATCAGATTTTCTGTTATTATTATCATTTTGTCTTTATGATAAAAAACTGGATCTATGTAGAGAGAGACACTCCCTTACACAATTAAAAGTCTGACTTAAAATAGAGGAGAAGGTAAAGGGAAGGAGAAATGCTATCAGTTGCTGCATTTTGTGTAATGTTTATACCATTGCTTATTTAATTAACACTATCCCATTCATTTTCTTACTGCTATATTGTGTAAAGAGCCATGGGATTAATAAAGTAATTCTGATTCTGTCAGACTTCTTGTCGTAGTTTAGTTTCCTGGCTTCCCCCTCGGGTGTGATTACATGTATACATAGTTGTGGAAATGTGAGCGTCTTGTTTGGAAGTGTTGTATCCATGCCTGTGAATATTAGCTGTTTTGCTCAGTGTGACAACTTCTAATTAATCTGGTAAAATTAATCACATGTAGAGCAGATTTCTGTTTGCTTTGCTTTTACTTACATAGCCAGATCTGAGAAGTGAAAATGTTTGTACAGCATTTAAAATATGCAAAATAAAGTATAGATGGACGGAATGCATAACTGACTTCCAAGCTTACTAAAAAGTAACCTGGGAGAAGTCAGTGATTTTTCATACTTAAGAAAACGCTCCCTATTCACTGACTAGTTTGACTCTACAATGCAAGTTCATAAAATGTCAGTTTAGGGTTAAATTTTCACAGATACTCTTATCTTTGAGTTACCTTAACAAAACAGTTAAGACAGTGATTCCTATAGTTTGAGTCAAGACCCACTGGGCATCACAAAACACTGAGTGGATGGTTGCAAAAGGCTTTCTAAAATAAAAAAGTGTATATATAGGTGCAATTTTCATCCCTTATTGTAGGAGTTGTAAATGTTTAGAATTTTGTATTAAACTATGCAAACAGGAAAGGTTTGATCAGTTTTCATGATTTCTTTGTTGCCATGACCCCAGTGTGATAAAACCAGGACAGTGACAGCATCAGTGATGACAGTTGAATTTAGGCATCACAACAATATGTTCACATAGGTGCTCTAGTGTTTAAAATTAAGTGTATTTGGCCTTGTCTTCCTTTCTTTTGTCTTATTTTGGATTAGTCAATTAGTGTGTAACCACTGCAAGGGGTCACTGGTGTGTAGCAGTGGGGAAAAAAATGGCTGATGACCCCAACTTTTTCAAGCTTATTCACTGTACTACTTTTTAATTTAAATTTTAGAGATTTATTTTCATATCCTGGCATTTCACAGCCTCAGAACTCATCAGCTTTTAAGTATTTATAGGCTATCAGCATTGAAGTCAAAAGTCCCCCCTCCCCCTTCATCTTCAGTTACTTTCTCTTATTTACCTCTTTGCTGCCCGTAGGATGAATTTTGCTCATCCCCCTCACTCCCTTGACTTCTTTCCTTTGGCTCTGACTCTAACAGTGGCTCAGGAGCGTCTTTGTGAAGTCGCTGTAACAGCAGCGAGCAGCAGATAAAGGTTACCTGTCGACTGCAGCTTTTTAATACAGTTTGTCCTCCAGAGTGTGTTTGCCTGTTTGTGTCTGTACTATTAGTGCGAGAGGATGAAGGGCTGCTGTGAACTGATGCAGAGAGACGGGGAAAACTTCTCCCCCTGAAATATTTATCAGCACAGGTCTGGGAGGACATCTCCCTAACTTTCACACTCAGCCTCAACCACAAAGGGCAAAGGGGCGATGTAACGGCAGCATGTGCATTAAACGATGTCTTCCCATCCAGCAACTTCTCACTCTGTCATCTTGAATCTTTAAAAGATACGTTTTCCTCAGGAAAGAGAAGGGAACTAAGAGAGAGGGGACACTCTACTGCTTGGTTCAGAGTGTATCAGCTCAAATGAGCTTCTGTAGATTAACAGCTTGTCAGTAATGCGAGCAAATAATGTGCTTCAACAGTTAAAGCACTCTAAACGGTCTGGCCCTATATTGAACAATTTCTCTCACCTTTGCATAGCCTATGCTGAAAAAAACCATGACAAGGAGTAAAGTACAGAAACACTTCAGAGATCATTTCATACCATTGAATTAATCCTTTGACACCTGAGCCTTGAAATGTATGTTTGGACTTTTTTGCTTGGTTGAATTGTAAAAATTTCAGAAAATGTCCTGTGTGTATGTGATTTGGCCTATTTTTTCAGAATACTTTGAATTTTCAATCTCTCAGTTATTTACAGTGTACTGCATGATATATGAAATTTCAGTGAAATGAAGAAAAACACAAAGACAGAATTTGATTTTAAAGGCTTAGTGGAGGAAAAATACTGCAATTGAACATAAATGAACTTTATAGGATAAACTTAAAGGGGCTGTGAAAACTAGCTGTTTGAAGTGATCTGATATGTGAGGTTGTAGTTGGTAGATGAGCACTTGTAATACAGTGGTTTAGAGGAAGAGTCGTCATTTCCCAATCAGAAGATTGAGGGATTTTTCCCTGCATCTGCAGTCACGTGCTGAAGGGTGGGCAAGAAAAGCCTGGTGGCACGCCAGGCCTACAAAGCACTGGGGGAAACCCTGGTATGGTTGGTGTCTTAGGGCATGGTCACAATGGCCAACCGTGCCATGCTTGGGCACACTTCAGACGTAAAGCACAGCTCGATTGGCCAATGTGACCACAAGTAAACCGGGGTATGGCCTACTTCCCTGGCTCGTCACGCTTCGAGGAGGTGGGCCAGGCTGCGGAAGGATTAATGCATTAGCACGTGAGGGCGAGCGCAGTGCTTATACAATGTATCATGCATGACGTATGATTGCCGCAACCACTCCTCTCGAAAATCATTTTTAACAATGATACTGTCCTAGGGGAGAGCAGCGCTGCGTTGGGTGAATCGTACTTGAGTACATCACGGTTTGAATGGCCAGTGTTACCTCACCCTTATTATTGAACCACCTGGGGCACTTCTTTTTCTGACATTTCTGATCCTAACCCATTGTTTCCTTGGTGATCATCTCATGACACAGCTGGACACCAACAAGGTAACACATTGTTCGCATTGGTCTTGCGAGGTTTGAAACTGACCAAGAGATGACATGTGAAGGCTTTTTCCCACATATTCGATACCCATTTCTTTACATTTGCATGGACTCATAAATCAGAATGCCTACAATGATGGGTTTTAGTGGTCGTTTCTGTGTTGTAAATCAGGTCGAGTTCATTTTGTACCACCTCAAATGTCTCCACGAAACTAGTCTCTCTCCCTTTTGTTTGTACCAAATTACTTTTTCATACGTCAAAAGTGGTTAATTAGTCGTCGTTCCTTAGAAACCACTAATTAACCACTTGGTATTAATCTCTTCGAGAGATGTTGACCGTGTGTGCGTTACTCACATAAACACACATAAACACACATAAACACACACAATCTGAGATGATATCCTCTCCGGCCTGTGTGTTACCAGGCGGCCCCCTCACTGTTCCCTCAGTCTCTGTGACTGCTGCTGCTGCTGCTGTTTAATGAAATAGTAAACTTCAAATGACAGCCTCCTACTTTAATTACCACTCTGTGAAAGTCAGCTAATTCCAATTTATATGGCTCTCGCTGATAATTTAATGCTTTGCCGGTTAACAACACTTGCCTTGTGTTTTCTCCTTTTGTGCTAATGGCTGAAGTGCGTGTGTTTGGGAGAGAGTGGGATCTGATGATGATGACGACGCCGATGCTTGTGGAGGGAGGGGCTGAACTAGTGAGCCATAAGCCAGTTTGCCCCAGCACAGCCACGCCTGCAGGGGCTGCAAACACGGCTGTCGTTGGCCACCCGAACTGGAGCGGGGAGAGACAGATGTGGAGCGGAGCACCAGTGAGCAATAATTCTAACATAATGATCTGTGAAGAGAGGGAACAAGAGCGAGGGCAAGAAACAAAGAGACAATAAGAGACGCAGCAGAGTATTATCAGGGGACTTGGAAAGCAACAGCTTCACAATGCTCTTCAAAGGGAGAATTTTGGAGTCACTATAACTCAGTCAGAACACAGCTCCCTGACAAATTATTGATACCCAGAACACACCATTTTACTGCAGACACTGGAAATAATGTGCTATTGATGCAACATTGCTCAACCAGGGGAGTTTGACTCGGGGCAAGACATCTAATCCTGGCTGCGATAATGTTCCTTGCAAAAGTACGGGGTAATTATAACCAAACTATTGCTTTTAAATTACCAGTGAGGTAATGAGATGGTTGTAGGGAACAGCACATTGGCTGTCTGTGATTCTCCAAGTGCCAAATGAAGTGTGTGGGACATGAATATTACTGGCTTCCCTTTAGCACAGAGTTTCACACATAACCATCTCCAAATGTTTGTAAGAGATAACTCTACAAGAGTTAGTTTCTGTGAAATCCTAGAAGTCGTTTAGTCTTTGGAGATGAGAACAACAAAATCAGTATTTTTCTCCCCGTTGTAATGATGACAGAGTGTCTTTCTGTTATGAGTTCTTAATTCTTTTCCTCCCGTGTACAGACTAAATTGGTTTCTCGATGCTTAACTTTAATTTATGCAAATAGGGTTACTTTGCAGTTTCACAATCCACTCTTTGCGACTTCTTTACCCAGTAGTTTTCCAGAAAATGTTCAGTGACCACCTTCAGGTGCAGCAGTTACAGACAGTCTGAAAACATTAAGTCTGTCTTGATTCAACTATTATACTTAGACTTGAGGAATAACAAATACAGAGCTCCCCTCAGGAACCAGCAGGTTTGAAATCTGTCTAATTTTGGTGAGGAGCTGGTGGTTGACATTACGGCAACTCTACATAACTACAGTCATTTGTTATGGTCTCGTGATCATTCACCACTTTCAATTACAACATCAGTTACTGCTACTTATTTAAATCCTTCAAATTTAAATATGCTAAACACATTCTGTTTGTGCCAGAGTAAGAACACTAAATGAGGATCACTGAAACCATTGCAGTCACTAATCCCTGCTTCTTGGATTCTAGGGCTGTGTCTTCTTCCTTCTCCACTGTGGTCAAGCAGCGAGCCCCTTCTGCGTCTCCCTAATGGCTGTAGCTTCTGATCTGTGCTCTTTCTTATCCTCTAGCAGCAAGCCTCAGCTGTGCTTCTTGCTCTGCTGCCATCAGAGAAGATATGTGGCTCCATACAGACGTGAACATTAAAGCTTGGTTAAAAGCTTGGTTGGATGTCCACTTAAAATAAATCGATCATGAATTCCCCAACATCTCTTTTCATTCCCTCTTTTATTTTCTTTTGCCTTGAGTTCTTGCCATTTTGACAGTATACAGTAACAAGCAGGACGGGGTCGGTCAAGAAGACTTTTGAATTTTCGTGGTCCAACCAAATGGAAACCTCTGGCTGCAATGACATAGAGCTGATGCTGCAGTTTTACCAACAGCTTTTTATAGCAGAAATGAACACGTTAAGAGGTAAAGCTCACCTAAGTAAAGCTCAGCATTTCAAATATGACTCCTGATAATGATAAAAGCTAAATATATGGGTGATGCCACAGAGTCTGTGGCCATGTAATATTCAATCTATGGGTCAAAAAAACCCCACAAAATTACCCACATTATGTCACTAAACATGATGAACATGCACATTAAATACAGTGTATGTCTCATGCTAAAGTGAAAAATGCTACAAGAAAAAAATTAGCATGCAAGTAGTTTTGGCTTAAAGTCTAGTTAGCTATGTATTTCAGAAGTGAGAAAAAAACTGTAGGAGGAAAAATCCCTCATGATGGCTATTATTCAGATACATAAAGTGCATTCACATAGCAACGGCTTTTGCACCTGTGGTTTGGTGAAAGGTCGGTCGACCAATTTTCACATATTCCAGCATCCAAGAAAAGTTTGAAGAGTACACAGTACTAGTTTGTAAAGGTCTCACAGCTTAGGGGGATTGATGAAAGATTAAACATTCAAGCTGTTTTTTTTTAGTGTGACCCAAGAAACTTTAATTAACATCATCTCAAACCTGAACTATTTCTAAGGTTTTTAAAAAGCAATATTAAAGTTTGCTGAGCGTGAACTTCACAGAGTATTAAAGCCATTCGCTTACAGGCTGCATTCAGTTGATAGACAGCAGAAGAACACAAGTTGTCAGAAATGCTTTCCAAGGTTTAGGATGATATTTTAAAGACATTTGAATGACAGAGGTCTGACTGATCCAGATTTCCTCGTTGCACACTCAAGACACTTTGAATTGGCTACTTGTAAGTAATTTTGTGAGGAGCAAGAGTCTTCATTATCAACAAGTGTTTCCACTCTTACAGCAGAACCAAGGAAACATGCCTGTCGCTTCCTGAGAGCAGACACTGGCAGGATCTCTGACACCAGGGCCAGTTGTTTGGTTTCAAATATTGTGAGAAACTTTCTGTATCTTGTCTCTAGCAGAAATCTGACAGGTGGCTGCTGTTGTGAAACAAAAGAGGGCAAAAAGCAGAGGGACACACTGTGACTATGATGCATTTTGTATGCTCAGTGAGAGTCAGGGGGGGCTGTTTTGGAGTGTCTAGTTTTCCCACTTGCTGGTAATAAGACAGCTAGAGGCCTCTTGGTTATCCAGCTCACAGAGTGATTCTTTGACCTGAAGTGGGTTTTCATGCTGATGGTGTCAGTTCATCTGGTTTGGAAGCCACTGGGGCCTTCCTGTAAATCATTACAGGGGTTTTTATTTCTCCCAGCTGTCCCCTCTCAGTGGCTTCTTTCTGGGTTGTGGCTCAAAACTGGCTCCAGCCCAGTATTACCCTATAGCTCATTTGTTTCTGTAATGTATGTGAAAGAAAGCCAAATGTCAGACGGCTTTTAGCCAAGTAGCCTGGCATTGTTTCATTACAAACGGGAGGATTCAATTTGCGTGCTTGTTGAGATTTTGGCACCAGGGAATTTTATATGATGATGCAGTTAATCCGTCACCGTGTGGAAAGTCTGTCAATCACTGAGTCTGGAAAAGCCAGCCAGCGACAGGGTTACAATTTTGGCAGCAGGGACCGCTGGAACAAATTTATAATTGGATTGTAGTGATATCAGAAAAAGCATGATTTTGTCTTTTTTTGCTTGTCACATTGTTATCAGGCAAAACTATAAATGAAAAAAGGAGTCTCACTCATGTTTGTGCCTGTTTTTTGTGAAGATAATCTACATCAGCCTGATAAGGGTAAAAGTTTTGGCCAGTTAATTTTAAGATAAATTGTACTTTTTATTCCTCAAACAGAAAACATTTACCAGACACCAAATCTAATAATATTTGTCATGGAGTACCTTTAGACCTCTAGCTCTTCAAGACAAAACATTCATCTTGAAGATAAAAGTGACAACCCAACAGACACCCTGCAGTTGATTCCTTTTGTATAAGACGATCCATCTCAGCCTGAGTTTGAACCTTTATCTCCTTCCAGTTCACCCACTATCTGAGCTAACTAGCTAATATAACAGCAAAAAGTAATGGATGTATCTGAGAAGTGATGAAGTCCCCCATTTGGATTCTGGCTGGGCACTTTCTGTGTGGTGCAGCATAACCAGGTTTTCTCATGTGACGTGATCCTTAGATCCTTAGAATGCAAACTTTGACGTGAATAATCCCGCTGAACTGTCATCTTTGGGCAACTGACGTGTTTCAGTGTCTGTCTTCCTCAATCCCCTCCTCTGCCTGTATCCTGATGTTTTTAGCTGTCTCAGGATGTTTCTGGGCAGAGAGTAGATGTAGCATACTCCACTGATCACTAAATTTCCTGCAGACCCCACCATTTATCAAGACTTGAAGGAAATGACTCATTAATCCATTAAATAAAATAAAAACGCCAAAATAAGCTGGAGTGGGACTTTAATTGGATTAAGCTCCACAGGTGCAATAAAACGATGATTTCCTATGAGTTAAGTGAATAAATGGACGTGCTTAATTTGTGCTCATCTAAAGTGCTTCTATAGAAAAAAAAACATCTTCAAAAGATCCCCGGTCTTGGGTATATAAACCTTTGACAAGTCACGCATTAGTTCTGGATGTTGGCTTTTGGTGATGAATCATTTATTAGAAAAAAACTCAACGTGTTGTGAGAAAATTATAAGTTTGAAATCAGTCTGTCTGAAAGAAGTTGCCATGGAGGCTGAAAAAAACACTTTCTCCAGTTTGATTCTTGGCAAGAGGAATCAAGAGTTGGAGAGTTTTACATTTGGGCCAAAAGAGCTCAAAAAATAAAAAAGACATGATTTGTCTCCTTTTATTTTGTCATACATCTTTTGGGGACACAGATGTGACAATCTACCTGAAACAAGATAAGATTTTAGCCAACTACAGTGGACGTACCAGTACTTCAACTAAAAAAACCCCAAAGTCTTGCATTATATGCTTTTCTTTCAGAAGGTTTGAGAAGATTAATACAACTCTCACGTCTGAATCATAAAAATGTAGCTGAGACCAGCAGCGCATCGGCTTAGCCTCACATAAGGACAATAAAATCCAGGCACCTGCTACTCTTAACCTCACAAATTAACATGTTGTATCTTTCCTTTTTAGCCCACAAAACTATCAAAATATTAAATATGCAATCCAGAGTTTGATAGGCAAGTAAAGCTTTTATTTCATGGTAGTTTTAATGATATACAAAAGGGATTAATTGATATGCAGACTAATAAAGACTGAATCACATGAAACACTGCAAGTTACAGTTACACAAGATGCATTAGCCCCTGGTAGTGTTATTTCATTCAAAAGAAAAATGACGTTTAAATGGAGATAAAAGTATACTTGAAGGATGTCTACAGAGACTTTTACTGTATCTACTTTATTCATCCTGTGTTTACAGTTATCTGCAGAGTGGCGGAGGGTTTTGTTGTCACAGTGTCCCGCAGGCTACTTGTTTTATATTCAAAAGCGCATGAAGGGATAGAAGAGTTGTATTAGTACTGATGGATGTCATTTCCCTGTGGTGGAGATAAAGAGGTTAAGATGTATGTTTTTCTCTCTTTTTTTATATTTTCACTGACTGCAGAGAAGTTTCCTCTCCAGTTTTAGACAAACAGGCATTTAATACACAATGTCTTCCCTGGAAATATACAAAACACTCCTCATAAATGACATAATACGATGCCATTAGTGAAAAATGTTACCCTGAGTCGAAATAATAAGAACAATTTAGTGTTTGAGATGCGGGGATTTAAATATTGTGACTTTTTTGACTCGTCAAAAGGAAATGCACACTGCGGACAGTGATGATTAAAAAGGCTGGTCATTGAAAATGTTTTCATGACACAGCAGGATACAGTATATGTAATGTTTAATTGTTGGTCAACCTAGAGAAAAAAGACCTCTAGACCAGTGGTAAATTTTTCATTTTGAAGGTGTGTTTTGTGACTTTTGAGAAGACTTTTGGCATGTGAGATGAAGTGAGCCAACACAAAGGTACGGTGATTTTCCCTTACCCTGCTAGTTTCCTTTTTTCTAGGCATGTCAAAGGGATCTCCTGCTCTCTGCTGGACACCCACTCTGATAGCTCAGTTGGTAGAGTGGAGGACTGAGGACACTGATCATAGCAGTGATCCTCAGGTCGCTGGTTCAACTCCCGCTCAAAGCATGTGCTTTCTCCAGCAGTTTTGTACTATGCCTCAGCTTAGATCAATGAGATCTGATGGCCCTATCTATGTAATGTTTAATTGTTGGTCAACCTAGAGAAAAAAGACCTCTAGACCAGATGAAAATTTTCATTTTGAAGGTGTGTTTTGTGACTTTTGAGAAGACTTTTGGCATGTGAGATGAAGTGAGCCAACACAAAGGTACAGTGATTTTCCCTTACCCTGCTTGTTTCCTTATTTTTTGTGGGCTTGTTAAAGGGATCTCCTGCTCTCTGTGTCGTACACCCTCCTCGATAGCTCAGTTGGTAGAGTGGAGGACTGTAGATGATGGTTGTAGCAGTGATCCTTAGGTCGCTGGTTCAACTCCCGCTCGTGCATGTGCTTTCTCCAGCAATTCGGTACTGTAACTCAGCCTACGTCAATGAGATCCAATGGCCCTATCTATGCAATGTTTATTTGTTGGTCTTCTTATTCAAAAAAGACCTCTAGACCAGAGGTAAATTTTCATTTTGAAGGTGTGTTTTGTGACTTTTGAGAAGACTTTTGGCATGTGAGATGAAGTGAGCCAACACAAAGGTACAGTGATTTTCCCTAACCCTTCTTGTTTCCTTATTTTTTGTGGGTTTGTTAAAGGGATCTCCTTCTCTCTGTGCTGTACACCCTCCTCGATAGCTCAGTTGGTAGAGTGGAGGACTGTAGATGATGGTTGTAGCAGTGATCCTTAGGTCACTGGTTCAACTCCCGCTCGTGCATGTGCTTTTTCTAGGAGTTCTGTATTGTAGATCAGCCTATGTCAATGAGATCCATTGGCCCTATTTATTTGTTGGTCTACCTAGAGAAAAAAGACCTGTAGGCCACTGGTAAATTTAATTTTAAAGGTGTTTTTTTTCACTTTTGAGGAGACTTTTGGCATGTGAGATGAAGAGAGCCAACACAAAGGTACAGTGATTTTCCCTTACCCTGCTTGTTTCCTTATTTTTTGTGGGCTTGTTAAAAGGATCTCCTGCTCTCTGTGCTGTACACCCTCCTCGATAGCTCAGTTGGTAGAGTGGAGAACTGTAGATGATGGTTGTAGCAGTGATCCTTAGGTCGCTGGTTCAACTCCCGCTCGTGCATGTGCTTTCTCCAGCAGTTCGGTACTGTAACTCAGCCTCCGTCAATGAGATCCAATGGCCCTATCTATGCAATGTATATTTGTTGCTCTTCTTAGTCAAAAAAGACCTCTAGACCAGAGGTAAATTTTCATTTTGAAGGTGTGTTTTGTGACTTTTGAGAAGACTTTTGGCATTTGAGATGAAGTGAGCCAACACAAAGGTACAGTGATTTTCCCTAACCCTGCTTGTTTCCTTATTTTTTGTGGGCTTGTTAAAGGGATCTCCTGCTCTCTGTGCTGTATACCCTCCTCAAAAGCTCAGTTGGTAGAGTGGAGGACTGTAGATGATGGTTGTAGCAGTGATCCTTAGGTTGCTGGTTCAACTCTCGCTCGAAGCATGTGCTTTTTCTAGCAGTTCTTTATTGTAGATCAGCCTACGTCAATGAGATCCATTGGCCGTATTTATTTGTTGGTCTACCTAGAGAAAAAAGACCTGTAGGCCACTGGTAAATTTTCATTTTGAAGGTTTGTTTTGTGACTTTTGAGAAGACTTTTGGCATTTGAAATGAAGTGAGCATACACAAAGGTACAGTGATTTTCCCTTACCCTGCTTGTTTCCTTTTTTTGTAGGCTTGTTAAAGGGATCTCCTGCTCTCTGTCTTGTACACCCTCCTCGATAGCTCAGTTGGTAGAGTGGAGGACTGTAGATGATGGTTGTAGCAGTGATCCTTAGGTCGCTGGTTCAACTCCCGCTCGAAGCATGTGCTTTTTCCAGCAGTTCTGTATTGTAGATCAGCCTACGTCAATGAGATCCATTGGCCCTATTTATTTGTTGGTCTACCTAGAGAAGAAGACCTCTAGACCAGAGGTAAATTTTCATTTTGAAGGTGTGTTTTGTGACTTTTGAGAAGACAAAACCGTACACTCTACTTCACTCGGTTGTGTTTCCATGTCACTAAAAGGGAATGGGACGAACAAAGGAATAAAAAACACCCGAACAATTTCCCTAGAGGAGCTCTCTGTGCTGTACACCCTCCTCGATAGCTCAGTTGGTAGAGTGGAGGACTGTAGATGATGGTTGTAGCAGTGATCCTTAGGTCGCTGGTTAAACTCCCGCTCGTGCATGTGCTTTCTCCAGCAGTTCGGTACTGTAACTCAGCCTACGTCAATGTCTAGGTTACCGGGATAGATACGTTACAAATAAACAACCAGAAAATTCAGTTTTTTCTGGAGATCTGGTCTCCATTTAAAAGTAAAACTTCCACACAAAACACTGAAAACTCTTCTGAAAACCGTACACTCTACTTGTGAGCCAACACAAAGGTACAGTGATTTTCCCTTACCCTGCTTGTTTCCTTATTTTTTGTGGGTTTGTTAAAGGTATCTCCTATTCTCTGTGCTGTACACCCTCCTCGGTAGCTCAGTTGGTAGAGTGGAGGACTGTAGATGATGGTTGTAGCAGTGATCCTTAGGTCGCTGGTTCAACTCCCGCTCGAAGCATGTGCTTTTTCTAGCAGTTCTGTATTGTAGATCAGCCTACGTCAATGAGATCCATTGGCCCTATTTATTTGTTGGTCTACCTAGAGAAAAAAGACCTGTAGGCCACTGGTAAATTTTCATTTTGAAGGTGTGTTTTGTGACTTTTGAGAAGACTTTTGGCATGTGAGATGAAGTGAGCCAACACAAAGGTACAGTGATTTTCCCTTACCCTGCTTGTTTCCTTATTTTTTGTGGGCTTGTTAAAGGGATCTCCTGCTCTCTGTGCTGTACACCCTCCTCGATAGCTCAGTTGGTAGAGTGGAGGACTGTAGATGATGGTTGTAGCAGTGATCCTTAGGTCGCTGGTTCAACTCCCGCTCGTGCATGTGCTTTCTCCAGCAGTTCGGTACTGTAACTCAGCCTACGTCAATGAGATCCAATGGCCCTATCTATGCAATGTTTATTTGTTGGTCTACCTAGAGAAAAAAGACCTGTAGGCCACTGGTAAATTTTCATTTTGAAGGTGTGTTTTGTGACTTTTGAGAAGACTTTTGGCATGTGAGATGAAGTGAGCCAACACAAAGGTACAGTGATTTTCCCTTACCCTGCTTGTTTCCTTATTTTTTGTGGGCTTGTTAAAGGGATCTCCTGCTCTCTGTGCTGTACACCCTCCTCGATAGCTCAGTTGGTAGAGTGGAGGACTGTAGATGATGGTTGTAGCAGTGATCCTTAGGTCGCTGGTTCAACTCCCGCTCGTGCATGTGCTTTCTCCAGCAGTTCGGTACTGTAACTCAGCCTACGTCAATGAGATCCAATGGCCCTATCTATGCAATGTTTATTTGTTGGTCTACCTAGAGAAAAAAGACCTGTAGGCCACTGGTAAATTTTCATTTTGAAGGTGTGTTTTGTGACTTTTGAGAAGACTTTTGGCATGTGAGATGAAGTGAGCCAACACAAAGGTACAGTGATTTTCCCTTACCCTGCTTGTTTCCNGGCTTGTTAAAGGGATCTCCTGCTCTCTGTGTTGTACACCCTCCTCGATAGCTCAGTTGGTAGAGTGGAGGACTGTAGATGATGGTTGTAGCAGTGATCCTTAGGTCGCTGGTTCAACTCCCGCTCGTGCATGTGCTTTCTCCAGCAGTTCGGTACTGTAACTCAGCCTACGTCAATGAGATCCAATGGCCCTATCTATGCAATGTTTATTTGTTGGTCTACCTAGAGAAAAAAGACCTGTAGGCCACTGGTAAATTTTCATTTTGAAGGTGTGTTTTGTGACTTTTGAGAAGACTTTTGGCATGTGACATGAAGTGAGCCAACACAAAGGTACAGTGATTTTCCCTTACCCTGCTTGTTTCCTTATTTTTTGTGTAGGCTTGTTAAAGGGATCTCCTGCTCTCTGTGCTGTACACCCTCCTCGATAGCTCAGTTGGTAGAGTGGAGGACTGTAGATGATGGTTGTGGCAGTGATCCTTAGGTCGCTGGTTCAAATCTCGCTCGAAGCATGTGCTTTTTCTAGCAGTTCTGTATTGTAGATCAGCCTACGTCAATGAGATCCATTGGCCCTATTTATTTGTTGGTCTACCTAGAGAAAAAAGACCTGTAGGCCACTGGTAAATTTTCATTTTGAAGGTGTGTTTTGTGACTTTTGAGAAGACTTTTGGCATGTGAGATGAAGTGAGCCAACACAAAGGTACAGTGATTTTCCCTTACCCTGCTTGTTTCCCTTTTTTGTAGGCTTGTTAAAGGGATCTCCTGCTCTCTGTGTTGTACACCCTCCTCGATAGCTCAGTTGGTAGAGTGGAGGACTGTAGATGATGGTTGTAGCAGTGATCCTTAGGTCGCTGGTTCAACTCCCGCTCGTGCATGTGCTTTCTCCAGCAGTTCGGTACTGTAACTCAGCCTACGTCAATGAGATCCAATGGCCCTATCTATGCAATGTTTATTTGTTGGTCTACCTAGAGAAAAAAGACCTGTAGGCCACTGGTAAATTTTCATTTTGAAGGTGTGTTTTGTGACTTTTGAGAAGACTTTTGGCATGTGAGATGAAGTGAGCCAACACAAAGGTACAGTGATTTTCCCTTACCCTGCTTGTTTCCTTNTGTACACCCTCCTCGATAGCTCAGTTGGTAGAGTGGAGGACTGTAGATGATGGTTGTAGCAGTGATCCTTAGGTCGCTGGTTCAACTCCCGCTTGTGCATGTGCTTTCTCCAGCAGTTCGGTACTGTAACTCAGCCTACGTCAATGAGATCCAATGGCCCTATCTATGCAATGTTTATTTGTTGGTCTACCTAGAGAAAAAAGACCTGTAGGCCACTGGTAAATTTTCATTTTGAAGGTGTGTTTTGTGACTTTTGAGAAGACTTTTGGCATGTGAGATGAAGTGAGCCAACACAAAGGTACAGTGATTTTCCCTTACCCTGCTTGTTTCCTTTTTTTGTGGGCTTGTTAAAGGGATCTCCTGCTCTCTGTGCTGTACACCCTCCTCGATAGCTCAGTTGGTAGAGTGGAGGACTGTAGATGATGGTTGTAGCAGTGATCCTTAGGTCGCTGGTTCAACTCCCGCTCGTGCATGTGCTTTCTCCAGCAGTTCGGTACTGTAACTCAGCCTACGTCAATGAGATCCAATGGCCCTATCTATGCAATGTTTATTTGTTGGTCTACCTAGAGAAAAAAGACCTGTAGGCCACTGGTAAATTTTCATTTTGAAGGTGTGTTTTGTGACTTTTGAGAAGACTTTTGGCATGTGAGATGAAGTGAGCCAACACAAAGGTACAGTGATTTTCCCTTACCCTGCTTGTTTCCTTTTTTTGTGGGCTTGTTAAAGGGAACTCCTGCTCTCTGTGCTGTACACCCTCCTCGATAGCTCAGTTGGTAGAGTGGAGGACTGTAGATGATGGTTGTATCAGTGATCCTCAGGTCGCTGGTTCAACTCCCGCTCGTGCATGTGCTTTCTCCAGCAGTTCGGTACTGTAGCTCAGCCTACGTCAATGAGATCCAATGGCCCTATCTATGCATTGTTTTCTTGTTGGTCTTCTTAGTCAAAAAAGACCTCTAGACCAGAGGTAAATTTTCATTTTGAAGGTGTGTTTTGTGACTTTTGAGAAGACTTTTGGCATGTGAGATGAAGTGAGCCAACACAAAGGTACAGTGATTTTCCCTTACCCTGCTTGTTTCCTTTTTTTGTGGGCTTGTTAAAGGGATCTCCTGCTCTCTGTGCTGTACACCCTCCCCGATAGCTCAGTTGGTAGAGTGGAGGACTGTAGATGATGGTTGTAGCAGTGATCCTTAGGTCGCTGGTTCAACTCCCGCTCGAAGCATGTGCTTTTTCTAGCAGATCTGTATTGTAGATCAGCCTACGTCAATGAGATCCATTGGCCGTATTTATTTGTTGGTCTACCGAGAGAAAAAAGACCTGTAGGCCACTGGTAAATTTTCATTTTGAAGGTGTGTTTTGTGACTTTTGAGAAGACTTTTGGCATTTGAGATGAAGTGAGCCAACACAAAAGTACAGTGATTTTCCCTTACCCTGCTTGTTTCCCTTTTTTGTAGGCTTGTTAAAGGAATCTCCTGCTCTCTGTGTTGTACACCCTCCTCGATAGCTCAGTTGGTAGAGTGGAGGACTGTAGATGATGGTTGTAGCAGTGATCCTTAGGTCGCTGGTTCAACTCCCGCTCGTGCATGTGCTTTCTCCAGCAGTTCGGTACTGTAACTCAGCCTACGTCAATGAGATCCAATGGCCCTATCTATGCAATGTTTATTTGTTGGTCTACCTAGAGAAAAAAGACCTGTAGGCCACTGGTAAATTTTCATTTTGAAGGTGTGTTTTGTGACTTTTGAGAAGACTTTTGGCATGTGAGATGAAGTGAGCCAACACAAAGGTACAGTGATTTTCCCTTACCCTGCTTGTTTCCTT